>JAPMOQ010020268.1:481623-622983 GCA_026543055.1 Argiope trifasciata | reverse complement strand
ACAATTGGGATATGCATCACCGATAATTGGGAAAACAAACAGTTGGGATATGCATTGGGTGCAGCATCACCATGAGTTTCTAAAATGAAAATAATAAGTTTCTCAATCACCCAATATGTTTAGAATAATTATTTTAAATTGTTCAAGATCTTAAATATTAAGATTTATAATTCAGAAACAATTCAAACATTTTTTAAAATATTTTTTTAATATTTTATGTAATTACTTATTAAGCTTTAAAGAATTTTCCATAATTCACAAACAGTGACAGTGAACAAATCAGTTTGTTTTCGAAAGATAAAAGTTAGGAAATGTAGCAATTGTTAGAATTTATTAAACTGGGTTCATTTAAATTCTTATATAATTGTTAATTTTTCACTGCGGTCAAGATACAACATGCCATTGGCTTCTGTATTTGATAACGTATAAACATGTGTGACTGAAATTATCAATTCAAATCATATTTTTCAGTATTTTTTTTAAATTTTCTTTAAAAAGAAAAAAATGTCATATTATAATTATTTCAGCAACGAAAGAAATTGATTCCAATTTTGAATGTTCTAAGAGTTCACCTACTTTACATTGCATTCCAGTATTATTTGTGTTTAAGAGAGTGGATATAATCGCCTCCATTGCTCATCATTAATAGGACCGTTATGTCGAATCTAAATCATTCTAATCTTCAGTAATTTTTGCATGCTAAAATAATAATGGCAGTTCTTTTATTTCTTTATAAAACTTATTTAATGCAGTAATTAAAGACCTATCATAACTTCGTTTTATCAATGGCAGGAAAAGAGTATTTTGTCATTAAGATTATAATTGCGTGATGGATATTGAGGCTCACGCACTTGGAGAGATGTTTAAACATGGGGAAGTTGGAATTAAGGAGATATTTGCTAATTATACAAGAATGTATTGGTCCTCCTATTTTATCTCCTCTTTGATGGATTCTGAAGTAAAAGAAATCGGAATTTTGCTAATAATACCATGATAATAAGGTTGAAGTACCAAATAGTTATAAATAATGATTGACAGTTTTAAATTAAAATGCTTTTTATAACTTAAGTTTTGGTCAAACAGGAAAATGACATGTCGGATCCTATTTAGATTTAGACTAGCGTGAAAGGAACTCACTCATAAGCAATTGTTCTATCTGTGGATTGTGAAAGTGCCCCTCCCACTGTAGAAAGGGGCTGTGCGAGCGAGCGAGAGAGTGAATGATGGTCATGACCATATCAGTTGGAAGAAAGACTCCTACCCACGGGTGCTCAGGGGCATCTGTTCTCAGACGATACTGGAAAAACTCGACTTAAATCACTGACAGTTCGTCAATGGGCTTGTAGAAGTGTCATAAGTAAAAACAGCAACAATTTCTTCTACGAGACCCTGGCTGCCAATATAGTTGTTGTCAGTATGTGGTGCTTATGAATTCAACTACAATTTTCCGCTTCTCGTTAACATTCACCTACCCAGGACACATTGGAAAGGCAAAGATAAATCTTAAATGGTTTCTGAATTATAAAAAAATATTGAAATTTAATCGTTTTTGAAGATTTATCCATATTTTCTCAATAAAACAAATTAATATTTTTATTTCTTCAAAAAATACACAATGAAGAAATGAGACTAGATTCCGTTTTTTGTAGAAAGAAATATTGTGCTTAAAGTTTCATTCAAATTTAGATAATAATTTTACGAGATTAAAGGAAAATACTTGTTTAAATCGTCTATATTAAAATACGTTACTTATAAGTAGTTATTATTCTTAAATTTTCATTCAAATTGAAATAATAATTTAACTATCTCAAAGAAAAAAAAATTTCCTCATCTGTATAAAAATACGAGCAAATTAATCTCAAAGCTTGTATCAACCTCAAAATGTTATTCGAATTTAATTAATAATTTGACGATATCAATACAAAAAGACTTGCTTAAACCATCTATTTTAAATTAGCAGGTAATTTGACTCACCAAATTTGCCACTTGGTGACAGATTTTTGAAAACTCCCTTCAATTATGAATTTTAGTTTATTTTCTATGTCTTTGTAATTCGAAACAATGAATAATACCATTTAAAATGTTTTATGTAACTTCAAACTCAGTAAAACGGGGAAATTTGGGTTAAAAATGGAGAAAATTGATGTAAAATGCAAAACACCCTTGCATAAATTCTAACCTATATTCACAAATCCTTTTTCTACAGAACATATTTACAGCTTTATTGAAGTTAATGAACTAAGATTTAAGAAATATTTGCATTTACAAGAAAATTATTGCAGTTTGAACATTTCCAAACTCAAAATTTATAGAATTCAACATTAAATAGATCCAAATAAAAAAATTATTCATCTCAGAAATATAATCTTAGTTTATTACCATAAGGATAATATTGATAACATGCATAAAATATTTCAGCAAAAAATATTTATAATTTTTGAGATCATGTTTTGCATTTCAAAATTTTTACAAAGCAGAAGTTCCTCAAAAAATACATTTAAAGTTTTTATTCATGTCTTATGAAAAAGATCTTTATTTATCTTTTTAAACTATGCACTATATTTGTAGCATACACAGTCTTTGTTAACAATTTTATTAGTTTTTTTTTCTTTTTTATTGGTTCTTAATTTTTTCTGTCAATTTTTGTTGCACTTAAAGACTATCTTTTTGATGAGACGATTATCTTTTGTATCGAGAGAAAAGAAGTCTCTCACTGTATAATCCCCAGCAGTTATCCTCAATTCAGAAAAAATGTCAATAGACCATAAAATCCTTCATTAAAATTACTACAGATATCGAGGCTCCTAAACTTAGTCTAGTTTTACAAATACTCTTTTTGCAACAATCGTCAGCAAAAGTTTATTGAAGCTTACATCCGCATTTTGAGACTGAGACTGAAAGCATTTTTCTAGTAAATACTGATATCATAGCTGCATATACGAGGGTTTAATCACTTTGATTATGTTCTGTGGAAGACCTATATTACCCTATGCAGACCTGTTAGCAATTTCTTTTTACTGCGTCTTGTGTTTTGAATATGATCCACCAACAGAAGTTGCAGCTCTTCTATAATGCCCATTTTCAAAAACTTTTTGTTTCTTACTTCTGCTAATAATTTTTCTGCCCATTCAAAACGCTTGTTAAACAATACAAACATTTCAGGTCAAATTAAACAATATTCACTTGAAAAAATGAAGAAAATGAATACGTAACTTGTGGCCAGCTGATGATTTCTAAGCTTAAATAATGCTCGAGAAACCATTATTGACAATCTTTGTAAATAAAAAGCTGAACACTTGTCTAAACTTAGGTGGCGTGCATATAAAGTATGCTATAAATTGAAAAAAAATGAATTGATTTTTGATATAAGGAACCTATCAGGAGATAAAAACGACAGTAAATATCTAACTTCCAATTTCGTTTTCGACTACTTTGAATTGCATAAATCTTTATATCCCCATTTCTATTAATCCTAGAAGAAAAATTAATATAGGTTTAGAAAGCTAAATAAATGAACTTTGAAATGAAAAAAAAAACGTGAATTTTGATTAAAAGTGGCCTTTTAGACGTAGACGGATATCTTAACGGAAGATTTGACAAAATACAAAAATAATTCCAGTTTTTCTTTTAGATATCATGCAATTTTTTCCTATTATTTTATCTATCATATGATTATCACTTACCTTTCATTAGTTGAAATCATTATTGACTTTAAATGTGCTTGTTTTATATTATTTCTTTTTACTCTTGCCTATATGTGACTAAATACGTCTCAAGTCTTCTATATCAAACAATAATTTGACAGTTACAGTTACTATTCAAAGTACAAGTAAGTTATTGAAATTCTTCTTCCTACATTTTAAACTGAGCTAATGGCCGTTATTTATTTTTAATACAAATTCTTGATTGAAATAACGAATCAAAGAAAAAATGATTTTATTTTGTAATGTCACGTAATGAAAATACTCTCAATAATGATGATAACTATTTGACATAATGATATCTCCATGAAAAGAGGGCAATCACTGTTTAAAAAGGTGAGAACTCGATTAATTAGGAATCTTGAAATTATTAGAGGACATTATTATCGTTCTATTTCACGTACACTGTGATGGATAGTCAAGATTGGATGAAAACGGAACTGAGCTAATATTACCACCTATTTAGTTGATAGGTACTAAATTATGGCAACAGAATGCCTGAAGAATTGCAATGAATGAGTTACCGCTATTTAACTGTTAAGCATATGGAAAATATTTTAGTGATGAGGATGATATGATCTAAAGTATTATTAATTAATCGATTGGAAAATGTAGCAATGGCTATTTCGATAAAGGTCATATTATTAAAGATTTATTTAATAATGTATTTATGCAAGAAATTTAAAATAATTCCGATTTTATTTATGAAATCTATATGATAAAAAATTTTAGAATTTAACTATATAAAGAAAAATTGCATACATAAAAGTGAATACATTAAAAGCTCCTTATTCGCGCTTCCTTCATTCGCGTTTTCACTATAAATTAATTGCGATAAAAAATTGGGACCCAATTCATATATTCGAGGCTAATAATGTCTTTATTCGCGGATCTAATAAGTACATACATAATAATAAAAGGATTCCAATAAGTATCCAACCCAATATCCTTTGTAAATGCCGTCAAATGGACTAATAAAAAACTGGATATTATTAAAACTTTGCCTAAAGTATGTTGTTAAATGATATCACCGAGGACTTTGACTTAAGCTGCCCTCGCCATGATCGGTGTTTTTGATAATGTAAACAAACAGAATGAAAGCAACCTTATTACTGAATGAATGAAGTATATTTATAGAATTAAGAACTAAGAAATAAGGTAGAACTGACGATTAAGAAATGAAAATTTACTCACCTCATTCCGAAGATTTATTTGAATCTGACGCAAAGATGGCAGATCTCGAAGATTATTTTATCAATTTTAATGTAACGATTAAAGACTGAAGCAAATTATACATACAGAATGGATGATTCAGTTGAATACAATAATCCACCGAGAACTTGAATAAGAAAAATGAATAGACAGAAAATAATTTATTATATATTTGTTTTTTTTGTCACCTAGGAACGTATCCTCTATAATCCCATATAAATTACCATTCCGTATTCACGGTTTCTGTATTCGCGGCATATTTATGGAACATATACCCCACGAATAAAGAGCTTTTACTGTACAGCAATCGACTACATACCAGCTTTAATCTAATAAGACAAAAAGGTACTTATTATTCAATGAAACATATTTTTGTCAATATATACGACAAATACCTTAAATGACTGGCGGAAAATTGATAAGAATATAATTTAATAAACACCTAATTTAATAGATACCTCTAATAGTTTCATCAAAAGTAATCTTGATTAATAAGACACATAAAAATCCCCAAATTCATTATGTTCTTAACTTAAGATTCCATACTTTTTAAATTAATGCTTGATGAAACCATTATCTCTCGCAGTCAAATATTAAGTTTAATCTCTCTCTCTCTTTATATATATATATATACAATCATAAAATTATTAAAACAATCAAAACACATTTCTTGATCAACAAAATTAAAACGAAACCAAATAGGTCGAAATCGAAATTAAAACTCAATTCAGAATTACACGCTAAAAGTTCACAAAATGAAAGGTAAATGAATAAGAACCAATTAATGAAACAAATCCACAATACTATATTCAAAGAATTATTTAAACCGAACAGAAACAGAAGTAACTACGGAAACGAAACCAAAACGGGAATCAAAACTAAAAATCATTACTGATTAAACAAGTTTTAAGAATTAAAAGATTAAGGGTATTCCAATGGGTACAGCTTTTTCGAGTGCTTTAGCCAACATTTTCCTACATTATTACGAGAAAAAAATAATTAATAATTACTTAATAAACGGATGGAGATTTATTGATGATTTAATTTTGATTAACTTAGATAATACCAATATTGTTACTAACTGCTATCCTAAAGAATTAACTTTAAAAGAAACAAATAATGATAATCTTGAAGCTACTTATCTGGATTTAAGGATCGAAATTGCTAATGAAAAAACAATAGTAGGTATTTATGATAAAAGAGACGAATTCAAATTTAATATAATTAAACTCTGTAATTATCACTCTAATCTTAACTCGAAAATTTTCAAAAATGTAATTTTCTCACAATTTAATAAAATTAAAACAATTTATAATAACAAAATTTCTTTTATAAAAGCAACAAATAGTTTTATTAAAAATTTAAACAATAATGATTTTCCCAAAAACTACTGTAATATCAATATTTTAATAAAAAAAGAAATAATGAAATATTAGTGAAATAGATGGCGCTAAAAAATCCCATTTGTGTTTAGTTGCACGGTGGTGTTGTTTGTAGATAAGGAATGGCGGATACTAGCGGACAGGTTAGCTAGCTAATTTTCATAATTTTGTCATTAATTATGATTTTTCTTATGTGGTTTTACCTTTTGTATATATATATTTGTTTCATTTGTTGATGTTTTGCTTTGTTTTTGTCTTTTGCTGTTGGAATTGGTATGTCTCTTTTGCTTTCATCTTCGGGGGATTTTCGGGCCACGAGGCGTCAGTACTTTTGGCCATTGTCCATCGACGCCTCACAGAAAAAAACCCTGATTAAGAATCCTTGCTTGAAAGTGGCTCCTGACGAAGTTTTCAGGCCGGATTCCTTTTTTATTGACTATTTTTTACTGACTATTTTTTTCTATTGATTATTTTGATTTGGTTATCTTATTTTCTTAATTAATTTATATTCATTTGCATTTTAGTTGTAGCTGCATTTGCGCTCTCTAAATACAATGATTGATTTAAAACTTTTAATTCTTAAAACTTTTAATTTTTATAACTTGTTTAATCAGTAATGAGTTTTAGTTCCGGTTTGGTTTCGTTGCCGTTGTTACTTCTGTTTCGTTTAAATACTCTTTGAATATTGTATTGTAGATTTATTTCATTTTTTGGTTCTTATTCATTTACTTTTCATTATTTGGTTCTTATTCATTTACCTTTCATTTTGTGAACTTTTGCGTGTAATTCTGAATTGAGTTTTAATTTCGATTTCGACCTAGTTGGTTTCATTTTAATTTTGTTGATCTAGAAATGGAGTTTGATTGTTTTAATAATTTTATGATTATATATATATATATATATATATATATATATATATATATGTATGTATGTATGTATGTATGTGTGTGTGTGTGTGAAATGAATAATTTAAATAAATTATATAGTCGCATGTTAAACAAATAAAGTTTACGAATTTCTTTATTGATATAAAATCTGATCCTTTTTTATTAATAAACTATATTTTATTGATTTATTTATTGATATACAATTGGAATTCATATATTTATACATATATCTTAAATGAGAAATTTATAATGTGTCTATTTCTGTAGTATACTTATTTTAATTAAATTTAATTAGTATTAAATGCAGTTATAATAGAAATCAAGACAAATGTTTTTATAAATTCGCAGCATTTCTGTTGTTATTATTTTCATTGTTTTATTTAAATCTTTTCATCCCAGTTTGTTTGTAAAAAAATAGATCAATAACAGAGAAAAATAGTGCAATAATTAAAATGGAACTAGAAAAAGAAAATTTATTTGAACGGCGATTGACTAAAAAAAATTTAAATATTTGCTTGATTTATTCTTATGAAATGTAATGAATGCTGTTAATTCATCCTTTTATATCTACTTCAATTGACTTCAGGGATCCTTCTATATCAATTTTAAGGCTGAATCATTGTTAGCTTCGATAATGTAAACCTTGAAGAATTCCATTCGATCCAATGTCTAATCCTTGAATCCTTAAGAAAAAATTCTGATTATCATCAATTCTTTTGACTCAGCATTTTGCTTCTCTTTTATTTTTCTCTATTTCTGTTCCTGCATCTTATTATTATTACTATTTTTCAGTCTTCTTTCTAATGAATAAGTTTTTCCTTTTCACAAAAAATGACTTTTACTTCGCCCCCACTGCTTTAATTATTTTAATTAAATTAATTAGCTGATGGAACTAATTGAAATTTTCAAAATGCTTGATTTTCGGCTTTATTAGCTGTCCTGATAATCAGTAATAACTATAACATTCATAAGAAAATGAAAAGCGAGTTTTTAATCAGTAAATTTATTTTTATTTTATAACTTATTTTCTAAACCCTCCTTAATTTTTAAACGAAAGTATTTCATCTCGACTCATTAAAAATATGCTGACTATCATCTTATTTAATTAACGTCAGTTTTTTCATTTATATTTAAAATTTAAATATGTTAATTGTCAGTGGAGGATAATGTTACCCGCTATTTTTTGCTGTAAAAGAATTCATGGCAGAAATGCTATATTAATTTCATTAATAAACTTCATAATGAACTTTTTCGAAGTTATTGTTAATCATGAATGATACACATTTTTAAAAAAATCAAAGAAATTAAATTTAAGACATCAAAACAACTTCGGTTCATATTTATTATTTAAAAAAAGATATGAAATATATTTTTTATAGCTGTTTGTAATTATATTGAAAAATTCTGCCAATTATTGAATATTTTCTCTTATTATATCGACACTGCTTCCATTTAGATGAAGGCTTGAGAATCTTTTCTTGTTTCATTGAAATTAAAATGAGAAATAAAGGAGCAATTTTGTCATGCAAAACAATCAATATTAGTTCAAGAAAAATAATGTATTTTATAACAGCACATTCTTTTTTTTTTAATAAAGCATGTTGATCTGCATAGAGTCAGATATGTAAATTCCAAGATAATTTCTGATTGGCTCGGAAAATTTAAATCATTATAAATTAAAAAGGTATTATTAAGAAATTTTATTTCGTTACTTAATGTGCTTGAATTGAGTTACAACAATAATTATATTTTATAAAATTAAATTCATTGATAGTGAAGTCAATAATAATATTTATACCCGGAAAATTTTAAAGGTTTAGTAATTTTGCTACATTTAATTTATATTCAAATTTCTGCATTACGCCTGTAAGACATTCACCGATGGTACTAAAATTTCTGCACATTTCCGTCTTTACATCAAGTTTCTTCATCGCACCAGTAAGAAATTCACTGTTTGAAATAAAGGATATAATGCTCACAAATACCGTTTACAAAGCAGTTCTTCGATGGAATCGAAGGTGGTCAATCGCGGTTCACTATATAAGATTAGAGCATATTGTTCGAAACGTTATTTTATGTCAATAATCTGTCCGTTTCTAATGGTAGATTGCAGCACTAATTACATTTATTTATGTGTTCTATTCACAATTATTTTTATATCATGAAATAAACAGAATGAATTTATAATCGTAACTCATTCCTTAAGCATTCGGCATCTTGAAATAGGTTAAATAATCTGTCAATGCTACAAAAATTGAAAACAGCAAAGCATATTATTGTTTGAAACATTATTTTAGCAGTCTGTCTTATTTTCTAATGACAGATTGCAACACTTACTGCATTTGTTTATAGATTCCATACACAATTATTTTTATATCATGAAATCAGCATAATGGATTCATAATTTTATCTCATTCCTTAAGCATTCGGTATCTTGAAATATGTTAAATAATCTGTTAATGCTGCAAAAATTGAAAACCATAAAACATGTTATTGCTTATATTTATAAACTGAGGCATCTGAATTACTCAGAATTTTTTTTCAATGCTGAATTTTTTATTTATTGACTAAGAAAGTGCACTAGAATTATTTAGAATTTGCGATCTACACTGGCTCGATCTATCCGAAGGACTGTAAGACAGAAGAAATACGGAGGAGGAAAGCAGACCATTTTTCAAGCACATCTCGCATTTTGTTACAATCTTAAAACGCGTAAAATAAAAACTTAGAATTAAAAAATGAAAATTTTTGCAGTGAACATTAAATATATCGGCCGAATTAAAACAAACCATTGAAATATAATGACACACAATAATATATGAAACAAAAAATATCAAAAACACATTAGCACACAAAATACAAAGCTTAATTGAGAAAAGAAAATAAGATTTTAGCAAGATAAAATCGAGATATTTAATAATAATAAAAAAGTTTTCAAGAGCTGCAAACATACCACATAGTAGAGCCATTATATAAAATGATAATTTTTAAATATTACTGATTATTTTAAAAGCACGTATGTGACATGACACAAAACTACCTCAGGTACATCAAATATGTAGAAAATAAATATCTTTAATTTTACTACTTTAAAATATTTATAAAATTAAAGATGTCCAGTAGGAGCGAATGAAAGATTTAAAGGCAATAAATAATTAACAGGAGTAAGAATAATAGAAAAGTTGATTAAAATAAGGGAGAAGGAAAGGTCCTCATTGTTAAATAGATATAATTAACAATAAACGAAATAAAAGCAAAGATATCATACTTCAAATATTAGGAATGAAAATGCAATTGTAAATGAAATTAATTTTACTCCTCATCCTTTTACATATATTGTATCGGATATTAAATGTTTCGGCCATCTTTTTAAAATTAATTTCTGTAACAAGCTGATATCAATTTTTTATGTGGGAATTCTATAATAATGACTCTAATTTACACACTTTGAAATTAACTAAACATAAAATCAAAACAAAATTTTCAATGTATCCATTACATTTTTTTGGGACCAATGCTATAAATGCTTATAATTTAATGTTATAAATATAAAATGATGTACTCAAATTCCGATCAATAATTTTAAATGCATATTATGGATAAGTGTTGTGGCTTTTCCCACTTGGTCGACAGTAACATCATCCTAGGTCCATGATTTCGAATGCCTTAAAACAATGTAGCACTGGCTCAAGACTAACACAGATGGCCTTATTGAAACTGATGCAGGCTAAAATGTGGGCACGAGCAGCATTGAATCTTGTACACATGGGATAAGATTTGTGTCCCGCCACAAGTTTTACACGAGTGTGTCCACTTCGAATTCTTTGCCTTGAAATTAAAGACTTTGATGCATCCAGGCATTGGCCTTTTGAAGCTGTATTTTATGGCATTGCATCGGTTCAGATGTTAAAGTTAAATGCAATAACTAATACAATTTCTCGACTCATTTTACATTACATACTGTATAACAATAGCTATCAAAAATAAAAAGGATCTTCATCCTGAATAGCATCCTAGTGTTTTGAATGAATATGAACCACAAATAGTACAATAATATGGATGTAAGGATGTATTTGAAGTAGTTCTCACAGTGAAGACCTATACACAAAACTCTCCTAAAAACGGCCTCATTTACCATTGAAGATAAGTCCATTAAAAAGCAATACCATCATTATTGTAGTTGTAGTCTAAGTTTTTGTTATAAGTACAAATGTACATTCATTAGTTGTCAGATCCTATTTATACCAAAATTGGAAACCAACATCAAACGATATAATTTTTAAGAGAATTAAATGAACATATTATTTTACTTTAAGATGAAAATGAATAATCAATTAATAATTTAATGCTTTCCATCTCATGTTTCCCCTCACATTTTATATTTCAATTTTGTCAGTAAATTTTGTTCTGTATAGAGTACTTCCTGAATATTAAAATAGCGCGTAGAATATAGAATATTTCTTCATTTTACCAGAACTACTTCTTTGTACAACATTTAAGTTCAAATATTTTTGCATTTAAACAATAAGCCTTAAAAATTTATGTACAGCTTATAGGTCAGTCTTGGAAACTTTGAAAGTTTATTTATCATAACAAACAGTGCAACTAAAGGAAATTCTCAGATGATTATTAATAATTTTTGAAAAAATCTATTTAGTTTCATAAGTTTCCTATAAAATAGTTAAATAGTTAATAGTTAAAAACTTCAAATCCATACACGATAAAAATGAAGAAAAATCAAGCATGTATGTATATTTGCTTCTTTTCTCTAAGTGAATAAGTGATCAATTTCCTTTCTTTTCCACTAGGCCATATTTTTGTTCAAACTATGTTTAATTCAAAGAAATAAAATATATTATAAATGCGATTAAATTTTTTTAAAATCTATTTTGAAATACTGCTTTTCAAAAAAAAAAAAAAAAAAAGAAAGAAAGAAAAGAAAAGAAAAAGAAAATTAATTTAATCGGCTATTACCTCTAATCCTATTCATCCCTCTTGGAGACTGGTATTATTGAATTAAATTTGAAAAATAACTTCATAATATTTCAAATGGAAATTTTAGAGAAGCCACAGATGGGATTTCAAATAGAGAAAAGTTCGATGTTTTAATTATATTAGTAATTAATTCAAATAAATTTATAGCAAATTAAAGTTTTAAACTTTAAATAGGATTTTTCCTTAATTGTTTAATTGACAAAAAGTACTAACAAATTTTACGTGCAAAGAAATTACTTTTAAAATTGTTTTCGGCTCGGTTGGTAATTGGCTTTAATAATAAAAAAAACAATTTGTATTGAAAGTTTAGCTCTTCCAATGTTTAACTTAATTTAAATACAATTTAGAAGAATCTGCATATGTCTATAACTGCTATTTAAGTATTCAGTTTAATCTCTTTTCTACTGGGGCATGGGTTTGTTCAAACTATATTTAATTAAAAAAAACACAAACATTATAGATATGATTAAATAAAACAAAATTTATTTAATCACATCTTGCTTTGCTTTTTTTAGGCTTTTGAATTATGGAATAAAATACAAAAATAAATTTTAAAAAACACACATTTTTGACATTTTCAAATGGAAATTTTACATGCCACAGATGAGATAATAGTTTCGTGTTTAAATTAACATTAGTACATACCTGAATGGAACAATTTACGAATTTTAAAGTGCTCAAATTTAAATAGCAATTTTCATTGAAATATTTGAATGCGTAGAGACATTTCTTTTAAAACTTGGAATTTTTTTTCAATAATAAAATGATACTAATGGAATGTTTATCTCATTTTATATGCTCTTTAAAAGAATCTAAAAAATGTTAAATGAAAATAGTGGTATAAATATATAATAATATAAAAAAATTAAATTAAACATTAACTTCAGTATTTTGTTTGAACTGTAAGTGATTTACTCCCAAAAAATATAAATTGCAAGAAATTTGAATAAAATGAATTAAAAACTTTCATAAAATCCGAACTATGCAATACCGTTTTTATTGATTTGAAGCGTAATAAACGTGTGATGAAATTTTCAGTATACTGCTTTATTTCAAAAATATTGCTTTACTCTGAATGATATTTTAATTTTTTTATGAATTTCTTTCTATGTTATTCTGTACCTTTTTACGTCTAATCTAAAGGTTTAAAATTTGTGGCTCACATATTTATTCTGATATTGTAATGTATCTTAATTCTATAATATTTGTTTAGAAGCTACTTCATAAATATGCCCCAATTTTTAATCGCTTTAATTTGCTGGGAACATAAAATTTAATATTTATTTAATTACGTTTAATACATATCTTCATTTGTACAAATATTAAATATGCATTACCAAAAATTATTAATTGAAGCTTTAATATAAATAAATACTTAACAAGGTACGGTAAAGTTTTTCTAAACTACAGAATCAAAATAAAGAGGCAATCAACGAGTATGGTGAAAATATCTCATTTTTAGGATTGATATTATTATTTTTATAGTATTTCATTAGCCACTTTCAAACTAAAAAATATTGATCTGGAATTATGTCATTATAAAGTAATAAAATAAAATATGCAGCGATATATTATTCGATTAATTATTTTTCATTTTTTACATAAATTTATATTTAATATAAACTAAGTATTTCAAGCAAATATTTAAATGCGGTTTCCTTCTCATAAACAATATATGATTTATATTTAAAAGAGGTGAAAGCTCTTTCTTAGTAATTATTTGAAACTCCAGGGAAGGTAAAATAGATTGAAAAATATATATTTTTTAACAGTAAAGATCTTTTAAGAATAAGTCAATAAAAGTAAACTTTACAAAGTCATTAACTATGCGTATTGCTTAAAAAATTTCCAAAATCTGATTTAGGCATTAGTGACATAATCTATATAATTGTATAATAATTGCAACAGAATCCTTGAGTAAAATAAAAATAAAAAGTATATCATTAATGTACACGCTATGAAAGAAATTAGAGTTTTTCGTTACATTACATAACTCTTTTTAATATATTGTTCTTATAAGGAATTTTTTTATTATAGTACAGAAATAACAATAATTGAAAAAGTGTTGGCTGTAAATTGTTATATAATTAACAATTTCAACATTTGTAACGATTAGAAATTATCATTTGTCACATCAGAAAATAATATATATATTATATTTATTTTTAAAAATATTGATATGTAAGTCTATGCTAAATTAGTTCAGTAAATATTACTCATTTTTGTAAAATCTTTGAAATTTGTTCATAAAATTGCAATTACATATCATACATGCCATATACTTCATTAAAACATTTTTCACTCAAAAAATAAATACAATTAACTCAACGCTTCTGTCTTGTGAAATATTTTTCAAAACAGAGTTCGTTTGAAAATTTATCCCTGAATTCGAACATTTGACAAAGTAGCAAATTTTGCTGAATATTTTTTATATGCCTAAAATACTTTCATGTTTAGAATTTTTTTTCGGCCCTTTATGTATAGTAAATAAATAACAAGATATAGCATTTACAATCTGCTCTTTTTTTACCCAAACATTTCTGTTTTCACAAAAAAGTTACTTCTAGTTTCATCATATTCTTTTTCAGAACTGAATATTAGGACTTTAGAAAAAATATATTAAGAAGTGCATTGTAAATTTCAGAAACTTGAAAGTTTAAGAGTTCAAAACACAACTGTTTAAAAACAAACACTCTCTAAAAACAAAATATAAAACTACCGTTTCTGAAAGATCAATCCCAAATAAAAAACAATATTTAATAAATCTCCTAACATAAAATATTTTTCTTTTCGTTTATCATAAAGAAATTTTGAGTTTCCTTTGTTCACAGATAGACAGACTTTATGACATATAGAGATGATGACAAAAATGTATTTTTCACATCAAGATGTTCTGAAACGCAGTAATACGTCAAAATATCGAATTACAATCCTCATCAATACTTCGTGAACTAGAAAAGAGACAAGTTTGTATCTATTGAGTGATTGATGGAGTTTTACTGATTATCAGAGCATGGTCATTCGAAAAGGTACATAGTGGAAAAAGTATTTTGATGTAAGAAGATATCTGTTTTCCTTCACATACTAGGAAATGTAGTGGTAGGAATGCAATCATTCCTGCAAGAAATTCGTATTGGTGTTTATCTGCATGAAACATGGAAAAAGATAGCTCCCAAAGGTCTTGAAGCCCTTCCCACAAATAGCAAAAAAGAAAGAAATATTTCTTATATTAATTACATCTCTAAAAAATATACTTCTTAAGCTAACATTTATTTTTATACATACATCATAAGACAAAATTGTTGTTGTATTTTGACTTATGGCACTTTACAAGACCACTGACAAGTACCTTTTCAATGATTTATCTGTAAGCCGATTGATCGTCTCTTGTTTTGTTTACTAGCGCCAGTTAGGGCCAAGAATACGACTTAGCTACTTCATGCTTCACATTCTCTTGCACAGCCCCTTTTTATCAGGGGCTGACATTCGCACAAATAGAACATATAAGAACAACCAAGCCCGAACCGGAGGAAAACTCACCACCCCTATCTCAGGACACCGGTATTTAGAAAACATATACAGTACAACTCTTTGTGAAAAAATTTATCTGTCTACCAATCATTTAATGAAAATAAAGCATCTAATGACAGATCATTGTTGAGTCTTCTTCAAACACTTCCTGCTTTCAAAACCTTTGCTGAAAAGATATAGTTAAAAGCGTAAACACATAAGAATAACAAAAATCTACATATGACATGATTGCTGATATGAGTGAACGATATAAAAAAGTGACGATGAAAAACCATAAATTTCAACTAAAAAAATTATTACATATATCGAGAAAAAAGAAGAGACCACATTCACAAATTTGATGACATTAACAAAGACGCTTAACATTTTTTTAAAATGTTTCTTTTCCTCCCACAAATTAAACAAAACAATATTAAGAATTTTTCAAACTGGATGACTTTATTCCTTTTTATATGCAACAAGTATTGATAGTATATATTATGTGGATTATAATTGCAAGAAAAATAAATAATTCTTTTGATATTGTATATTTCATCTTTCCAACTAGGGACCGTCGCTTGAGAATAAGTATGGTTTATACTCTTTCGGATAACCACAACTCTACTGTATTATACAACATTCAGACGGGACAAATAATTACGGGCCATAGAAATCCAGGCTCGGTTCAGGAAGATCACATGGTCACAAAATGGCAATAGAAAATTCTTTTGAAATAGTCTATTTGTGGCAACTTATTGCTATTGTCCCATTTAGTTGCAATGACCTTCCTGAATTAGGCTTGTCCTTCTATGGCAAGCAACAGGGACAACTATTTGCTATTGTCCCATTGTTGCCCCTTGATTTTCCTGAGTTAAACATAGCTTTCTATGGCATGCAATAAATAGCCAGCTGTGAAAGCTACTTTATAATATTTATTGGCAAAACAATTTTTTTTAGATAAAAGGAGATAATGTAGAAAGTTCTCCATTCAATAGTAGGAATTGTGCTATAGGTTGTGTAAATGTTTATGAAAGCAATATAACACAATAGATGGAAGATATATAAGCAGATAACATGTCAAAAGTTTCAAATTCTGTTGCAATTAACTTCTTTATTTTCTAATATTTTTAAATTTTTTTTTCTTTGATGTCTTGTAATCATCCACATTTAACGGCTGACTTGGTTTAAAAAAAATGACTGTCTATAAGATTCAGTATCATTAATTTGTTTCAATGAAATAAAATAATTTTTCTTTTAATGACTTAATAAGCACTTAATAACACTTCTACTTACTCATCTTAATTGAAGATTTGGAAACGAATTTTGAGATTATAGATACCTTGATTTAAAATGCAGAATGAGCTTATCTTCATTTAAATGATAATTCAATCATCTGCAATTTCATCAAACATTTGCAAAGATTTATCAGTAGATAATTTTTATAGCACTTGAATATCATATCTTTAATAATATCAGCGCTAATAAAACTAATAAACTAATCGATTTTTGAGGGAAAAATATAATCCAGTCATTTTGATTCTAGTTTTTATGTCTAACACTGTACACAAATAATGTTTTTGAAGCATGATTTTTATTATTCCTCATATATGAATTTTTTCGCCATTTCATTTATTCCAAATGTATGGAAGCTCACAGGATTCGCATATTATAAAACATTTAAATTTTTTTATTATTTTTTTATTTTTAGAATATTTTAGTTGAAATAGTTTTGAAATGCAGAAATTTACATCCATGAAAACTATTATATACAATTATCACTTATATAATTCAAAACTAAAATTTATTTTATTTAATAACTTTTTTAAGCAAAAGCAACAAAAAAATAACTATGCAAAATAAATTTTATCAAACAAAATTTAATTAAATATTAATTTTAATATTACAGTGTTCAGAAATTTTACATATTAAATAGAAACTGAAGCAATATTTCATTTGAAAGGAGAAATTTCAAATACTTAAAAATAATTTTCGTTTCATCTCAATAATGAAATATTTTGCCTTTTCTGAATTTGGACTCATTTTATTTCAAAATGTATTTAACCAAATGAAATTATCTACTTTATGCATATGACTCAATTAATTTGTTTTTTATATTTTGTGACATATCTATCTCACTAAACAAAACTTAATTTATTTCGTAATTGTGCTTTAATCCCATTCTCTCCTCTTGAGTTTTGAGAGTAAATAATATATTTTAATTTTGATTGAACAACATTCAGAATGGAAATGTCAAGAAAGTTACCCAAGGAAATTGAACGGAATTAAAGTTCCACAGGAGATAAAGTTTAGTATTTAATTAGTACAGGCAATTGCCTGAAAATACGTTTAGGGTAGTTTAGAATTTTCTATATTTAAATACCACTCTATACAAAATAGCATTCTACAAATCTGTAACTAAGTGTGGTGATGTAGAAAGAATTTTTGAAATAAATTTTACATATTTTAACTGGCAACATATTAAGTAACAAAGACAACATTCATGAAAAGTTTTTATACAATCTAGATAAAACAACAGAAAATATTGTCAATATATTTTATTGTCAATAAATTATAAATTTAATAAAACAGATTAGAATTACAACAAAGCTGTGGATTTATAATTAGTGTCTTTATTCAAATGTAATGTGAAATAATATACTGTTACGGATTTCATACCCTTCTTACTCTATCCTAATATGTCGGGTTCGTTTACTTGTATAGTGGGCTTGTATGGTGTAAGAGCGATTAACACACAATGATCAGTCTTTTAGT
Source organism: Argiope trifasciata (assembly GCA_026543055.1). Classification (NCBI taxonomy): domain Eukaryota; kingdom Metazoa; phylum Arthropoda; class Arachnida; order Araneae; family Araneidae; genus Argiope; species Argiope trifasciata. The sequence goes on along the minus strand of JAPMOQ010020268.1, from coordinate 604,524 downwards.
AGAAGACACAACGCAGCCAGCGTTCATTTACAGGATGAAGACAAGACAGCACAAAGACGGCAAATATTTACAGCACAGTTATGTACAGAAGATAACTATATACAGCCGAAACGGACACACAGGACAGCACACAGCAGTCCTCTACTGCAGATAGTAGCCCACACGGAGAAATTCCATAATGACAACATCCACAACCCACACAGCGGCTAAACAGGATTCAGCAGGAGAGGAAGTCTTTAAGGGATTCTGTCTACACTCACCTAGGTCTTTCCAAACTGCTGAACTACTTTTCATCTGTCTCTTCTCACTTTTGCTAAATTCTCACTACTCCACACAACCGAATTACTTCTTAGTTCAGGACTACTCCGTTCCGGATGACGACACAACGGGCTACAGCACCAGACACAATGACTCCAGAATACGGCACATACAGCAATTCTGCACTCTTTCGTTGCTTCGGTATTCTCCTGGTGATTCCTCCTCTCAGGACTCCTCTTCAGTTCGGACCTTCTCGATTGGTCACCGCACCAGACTAATCTTCAGAATCGGCGTATACAATATGCTTCGACAGAAGACACGACGGCACACAGCAATCTAGCACTCCGCTGATACGTCAATATTCTCGGAAAGAGTCCTCTGTTCAGGACTCCTATTCAAGACTTCTCAATTCATGCATCCTCGATTGGTCACCGCACCAGATCATAGATTCTGACCTTATATAGCAGCGAGAGGCTGGGCTAAAATCAGGAGCACTTCGGATGTATCTTGGTTCCCAATGGACGAATGGAAAAATTCTCAATCTTTCTTATCCTTTTTGTCTCCAAACTCGCCAAATTGGTCACCGAGTTTGTCGCCAAGCACTGGGATCCTTGATGAGATACCTGGGCACTGTTCAATGCAGATGACTGTAAATAAGGCTTCTTTCAATGACATTATATTTCAGAGCTCGAACGATTTTGAGATAATAAAACATCCATCATTTTCTAAATATCGACGAAATATCTGATAATCATGAGACAGTTTCACACCGGATTCGACCGGTTTTCCATGGAAAAAAAATCTTTTTTGATAAAAAAAAATATTTTAGAAGTCGGTTGATTTTTATATGGTCAAAATCTTCGGTTTTTTAAATGTTGATTGTGATATATGAATTATGTCAGAGAATGATGTTGTTTTTCTGTTGGGTTGAAAATACGTAATTGAAAAAAATCGATGCTCTCATATTATTATCACCTTATTTCTCTCGGATAATTACTTTTATTTAAAATCTTTTTACAGCAAAATGTATTTGTTTAAATTATGCTGTAGATAACTTCTCCCTCCAAATATTGATTTAATTCAAGTTTAAAGAAAAAATAACGTCATATTTCCTTACAGTACACGACGAATAAGCTTATGAATATTAAAAAGCAAATTTAATCAATAACTTCTCTTACTTTGTTCCTAGTAAAGAAAACTGGGTAATCCTTTGTTAATAATTATTTAAAACTATAAAAAAGGCACAAAAAGAAATAACTTCACTAAACACCTACATTTTTTTAATATTGAGGATAAAAATAGAATTCAAAAAATAAAGCCAATTATAGAATGCTACACATTTTTTAACTTAATCTGTCTTCTAAATCTAATATAAGTAAAATAATTTTAACGAAACTTTTTTATAAAACGACAAAAAAAATAATAATAATATATCTGCACTTAAAAAATTGATATACTCTGAAGTGACAAAAGTCATGGGATGACAGTTAATATCGTGTCGGTCCTCCTTTTGGTAATTTGGAAGTGCAACAACTCCACGTGTCATGGAGTCCACAAGTCGTTGGAAGTCCTCTGCAGGAATATTGAGCCATGCTGTCTGTATAGACGTCCATAATTGTGAAAGTGTGGATGGTGCAGGAGTTTGGGCACGAACGAACCTTTCGATGATGTCCCATAAATGCTCGATGGGATTCATATCGGGCGATCTAGGTGGCCAGATCATGCGCTGGAATTGTTCGGAATGTTCTTCAAACCAATCGCGAACAGTTCTGGCCCGGTGACATGGCGCATTGTCATCCATAAAAATCCCATCGGTGTGTGGGTACGTGAAGTCCATGAATGGCTGCAAGTAATCTGCAAGCAGCTGAACATAACCATTTCCAGTCAATGATCGGTTCAGTTGCACCAGAAGACCGAGTCCATGCCATGTAAAAACAACCCATACCATTAGGCAGCCACCACTAGCTTGAAAAGTGCCTTGCTGACAGTTTGGGTCCATGGCTTCGTGGGGGTCTGCGCCACACTCGAACTCTACCATCAGCTCGTAACAACTGAAATCGTGACTCATCTGACCACGCCACGGTTTTCCACTGGTTTAGGTACCAATCGATATGCTAACGAGCCCAGGAGAGTCGCTGCAGGCGATGTCGTGCTGTCAGTAAAGGCACTCGAGTCGGTCTTCTGCTGTCATAGCCCAAGGAAGACAAATTTTGCCGCACAGTCCTATCGGACACGTCCCTCGTACGTCCCACATTGATTCCTGCAGATATGACGAAATGTTGCGTGTCTATTAACATTGACCATTCTACACAGACGTCGGCGGTCTCGGTCGTTAAGTGCTGGTGGTCGCCCACTGAGCTGTCCATGATGGGATGTGATGCCTGAAATTTCATACTCTCGACACACTCTTGATACTGTGGATCTCGGAATGTTGAATTCACAAACGATATCCGCAATGGTATGACCCATGCGTCTAGCTCCAACTAACATTCACGTTCTAAGTCTGTTAATTCTCGTCGTGCCGCCATAAATCACGAAAAGCCTGTTCACATGAATAACTTGAACACAAATGAGAGCTCTGGAAAACGAACTGCACATTTATACTTTTTCGCTGCGATACTACTGCCATCTGTATATTTGCATATTGCTATCCCATGACTTTTGTCACTTCAGTGTATATTACTGCTAATTTAAACTCATCATATAAGTTTTCATAATTTGTATATATATTCTAAGAATGGGCAGGGTTATTTTTAATCACAATATCAACTTAAAATTTATTTGATGGCTTAGATAAAAGGAATAACTGTAATATTTATATCCAGTAAATTCTTCCATTTTTTGCTTAGGAAAATTTTATTCAATAAATTTGAAGAACATAATGTCGTTTTGTAACCTCACTTTGATTTATATACTTTAAAACTCTAGTGTTGATCCAAAAAGAAAAAAAAAGTGCATTGTTAAAATTCTAACGTATGTAGTACACTTGTTAAGCAAAAAGATTTTTTACGCGGATGTTTTAAAATTTTATTTCTTAATTTAGGATATGTGTAAAAGTTACATCATGTACATAAGTTTGAATTTTTTATAAGCTTCTATGCTTGTAAAATAATGATATGTTTTTGTCATTTTTAAGAACAACGCAAATTTTCACAGCAAAAGCTTTATATCTCTTCTATTTTTTCCCCAAGCACCACCATTTTTTAGATGGTGCAAAACATTTGCTTCAACCATTCATTTTGAAAAATAGTACTCTTTGGTTTGTAAGAAAATATTTCTAAGTTCATAAAAATTTTATTGTTTGTTCTAACACGTAAGTTTTTCAGGACAGAAAAAATTCAAACACATGAAATAAAAATATGGGTTCAGTTATATAAGTAATGCTTATATGACCAAACATAAAATATTGTTCTATCTAGTAAACCTTAAAATCAACTATCGTCTAAATTTACTAAAGAATTCTCGGATTTTATTACTTCTAGTGAATAAGAAACAAAAAGCAAAAAATGATGGTATTGTAATGATCAAAAATTTGACTTTTAAGTTTTAATGGTTCTGTTTATTTTAGACTTTCTAATGTCCATAAAACTTAACTCCGATTTACATAATTTGCTTATTTTTAAGTATATGATTATATTTATTCTAAATGAAAGGATGCAATAAATGAAAATTAGTATTAAATTTCAATGTAATTTAGTATTAAATATGACAGCAAATCGCAGACATGTGGATAATTTTATATGTTGTTAATCAGAATAAAATATCTTTGAATTTAAAATCTGGTGGATCGAAGCATAGATTAGATTTTATTTAACAAAGATTTTATGTGGATCAAAGCATAAGTTATTAGAAAAATAAGTGTTAGAACGTTATTCTTGCATCAAAAATTTATGTTTTTGTCAAATTTTGAAACGATAACTGTTCGAAAGATTATAAGGAAACTTTCTTTAATTACACATTCAGTTATCAATTTCTTTTCACTTAGAAACATACAGAAATATGTCAGGATATTGCCTTCAATGCTTTATTATTGCATTCTTAAAGAGCTCCAAGCATACAAAACTTCTTAATTATTTTTGATGATGATATACCTACCCTTTTAGCTCTTGATAAGTTAGAGATAATGAATCTTTGTGTAAGATGGCAAATTTATAAATACAAATAAATACACCGTTAAACAGTGACATCAGAGAAAAGAAATATTGTAAAATGTCCAACGAACTTGGTGAGGTTTTATGCAAAAATACACACAAAGCAGAGGTAGTAAGACACAATAATGAGTATAAACAGTAAACAAAACTAACTCCATAGGGTATGTTACTCATGTTGCAGAAATTAACAATTCCATTAGGGAGCAAATCATTTGGTTAGAAATCAGTAGTGACTCCCAGAACTTACTACACGAACTCAACTCAAGAGAAAGATGTAATTATGAGTTGAGTCTTTCATCTTTTAGAGTATATCGATAGGATTTGGAATTTTCCAAGTCACTGGTTCTAAAAAAGATAGAGCAATCATGTATTTTCATTTACTTTTATCGAATAATCGAAATTCGTTGTCAAGTATAAGATCTTGATAATCTATGAATGGACTATAAGTAAATCGTTATAATTATTGCCCTATCATTCGTTCATTAGAATGGCGAATTAGAATTTCTTAATGACAAACTAGTTTGTCATTAAGAAACTGAAAATCTTTCTTTTCATATTTGGCTCTAATTTGGTACGAAAGTTGTATTACATGTACTTAATAACATTGTAATTCGGATTGTAATGCAATAAAAGAATCACACTTCCTTAATATTTTATAAATAGTTTACTGCATTAGAATATCATAAACTCAACTGATATTGATTTCATAAACCAGTAAATGATATTGACTATTTAAAAATTCCCATGGGATAAAAATTATATAATTTTCTGAAGCATTTTTTAATCCCATAATCTGTCTTAATGAGAATTACATATTTTATTACTGATGGAATCATCACATATTTCTATATTTTATCAATATCCCCAATTGCGTTATATATGTATAAATTCGTTTTTAATGAATAATATATTTATATACAATCACTTCAAAAATAATCTGTATGAAAAAGAAAATTTTATTTCATTATAAAGAAATATTTTTTAAAATTTATAACCTAAATAGGAAATCTTCTGTGAATTATAAAACACATTAATTGTTTTAAATTGAATTATAAAATACATTAATTGTTAATTTTGTTTTTTCGAACCAAATAACTGGTTTAAAGTTGAAAATAAATTCAATGTTCCCACATTAAGTCAGAACTTCTTTAAAATTAGGGGAAGGAAAATGCATTAATTTAAGTTTCAGTACTTTCTTTGACATTATGCAACGCCCAGCTACATAACAATATATGCCAGAAAATTTGTTCCCTTTATTTTTTTCTGATGTGAATACATTTATAGGGACAGGAGAAAATGCTCTTTTCGGGTGAAAATGTTTATATTTCTTTTGTATTCTGACAAAAGTAGTGCGCATTTTTTTAAAAAAAGAAGGAGTATTTTCAAACTTTAATCCATCCCACTGTTCTTTTATTAGTTAAACATGTTTCATCTAAATAGTTTATTCTCGAAATGAGGATATAATGTAACTTTTGTTCTGAAACTATTTCTTTTTAAATATTTTAAACTCAATTCTTTATTCTTACGAAAGAAAGGACGACTACGAATGTTCCATTTGCCAAGAATAACGATAAGGTTATGTGAATTTTATGTTTCAGTTGAAATACCTTTTTTTTACCTTAGGCATATTTTTTCATTATTCACTTATCTGTGTAAGAAGTGAACATATTTAGAATTTAAATCTCGTTAACACATTTGGTCATATTATAGTCATAAATACACTATCAAGCTATATATTTTTTGAATTTCTTGAAACATCTGTGCAACAAAAAAAATGATTAATGAATTATATCATTAAGTTAAAAAGAATTTACTTCCATTTCTTTTTCATTCTAGATTTGATTTTTTATTCATATCCCTTTCTCAATTTAGTCATTTTTCAGAGATATATAGAAATTAGATGCATCGATGAACAAGAGTTGAAGACGTGAATATATAAATTTAACTAACAGCACCTATGAATACAGTATTGATTCAAGTACACGTAACAAAGAAATAACTGCTTTCTCAATATGGAGGTAATTTCCAAACTTTGAAATAAGTAAACGCCGACGAATATTACAAAAGGAATGTAAAGTTCCCCTGTCCTATTTACAATCAGTGGCCCTTCCTGAGAGCTTCTCACAACCAATTAATATTTCCATTGTTTACCGCCACATACTTTCGAGATGGGGATTTTCCTTCAACGAATATTCGCATCTGATCATTACACCACACATGAAGTTCATTGTGAGTATGGAACCTGCCGCTTCTTCAAATAAAAGTTGTCCAACAGGTGGATGCCAGGCGGTCCCTTTGTGAAGGAATATCACCGACACTTGCTCCAGAGCTGTCCATTGCCAGAACACTTCACTGATGGCCAGATCTCACATCCCAACAAATAAGTGAAATTTTGGCTGGGCGATTGGCCGATTGAAAGTTCACGTGGGCGAAAGGAAATTGAGGAGGTGGACTTTGGACAACGATAAAGTGCCAGTTTGTGTTGGGAAAGCATATACCCTAGATCAGGGGTCGGCAACCTGTTTGTCCTTGAGGGCGCAATACTAAATTTAAAAATCACAGAGGGCGCATATTTTACAGATAATCAACAGGTATAAATAGGCATTAAAAACAGATTTTTTATAACTTTATTTTGTTGGTGTCATACATAATGATACTTATAATTCAGTTTGAAACTTGGGTGTCCATATTTTCAGCTAATTTCTTATAATTGGGGATATATTTAAAGTTCCCGGTCCTTAAACAATTATCTAAATGTGAATCATTAAGCTTTGTTCGGTATTTTGATTTCAAATATTTCATATTTGATAACGAAGACTCGCAATTGTATGTTGTTGCATAATGTGAAAAAAAAATTAGCTCACATTTCCTGAAAATAGGATACTTATTTTCATCGACTAAGTTCCAAAACATTTTATCATTACTAAGCGCTTTTAAAATAATATCGCTTTGCAAATTTATTATTTCTAATTCTAGGTCTTCGATATTATAAAGCTCGAAATACACTGAAACTATTTCAAGGTCATCATCTTTAATAACATTGAATGGATTTATGAAAAATCTTAGAACGGGTTTTAATGCTGCAAAATCTTCAAATCTAGAAGAAAACTCTTCTATTAGCTTATCTATAATTTCTAAATATGATGTAGCAGTAAAATTTTCATTATTCAAATTTAAACTCTCAACAGTATATTTTATATTTGGGAAATGTGATAGTGAATTTTTCAATAGATGGGATTTCAACAACACTAATTTGCATTTGAATGCATTTACTGCACTAATCATGTCATCGATATGCTGATTTTTCCCTTGTATTTTTTAATTTAATTCATTCAACTTTGCCGTTATATCTGTCCGAAATCCGAGGTCCATAAGCCAATCCTTATTTTCAAATTGCTCGTAGAATTCGCCTCTTGATGCAATAAATTCTTTTATTTGTGGCAAAAGCATGATAAACCGTTCAAGTATTTTACCTCTGCTCAGCCACCTCACTTCAGTATGTAAAAGAAGATCTGTGAACTGAACGTCCTCATCTTCTAAAAGTTATTTAAACAATCTGTGTTGCATGGCTCCCGATCTTATTGAATTAATAATTTTTGTTACTATCGTAAATACGTGTTGAAAACCGATTCTTTTTGCGCATAACATTTAATGATGTATGAGGCAATGATAAGAAATAAATTTTGGGAATAAGGAATCCTGTCTACATAAGGCAATAAATCCTTTTTTCTTACCAGTCATCGCTGGTGCCCCGTCTGTTGTAATTGACTATAACTTTTGTACAGGTAATTTTGCATCTGTTATATACTTTTTAAAAGTAGAAAAGATATTTCTCCTCTAGTGCTTCTCTTTAATGGCAGAACTTTAAGGAATTCTTCTTTTGTTGTAAAATCAGAAAATACCATCTTCACGCAAATTGCTAATTGTGATATATTTGTCACGTCTGTCGATTCATCCATCTGTAGCGAAAAGAAAATACAATTTTCCATATCATTTGCTAATTCTGCCTCCAAATTCTACGCAATTACTTCAATTCTTCTAGTAACAGTTCGTGCTGATAATTGCAACGTGTTTAGCTGAAACTATTTCCTTTTTATTTTTAAATTCTACAAAAAGTGAATCAGCAGCTTCTAACATGGCTTCTGTCACTAATTCTCCATCTGTAAATGGTTTTTTATTCTTAGCTAGCAAATGCGATATTTTATATGACGCGATCGTTGCTGCGTTATGTTGTTGCAATGGTTTAGAAAAAAAAGACTTTGCTGGTTAGTTATTGAAGATTTTAAAGAAATATTTTTTTCTTCTAATTTCAGTGTTCTTTGGATAGTCACTATAAAAATTGATATGAAAGGTCTTAAAATGTCGTTCAATATTACTTTTCTTGGGAGTCGCAACACTATTATTACACAACAAACAAATACACTTCCCTTTGTAATCAACGTAACAATATAGATTTTCCCAACCATCGTTAAAATAATAGGTTCTTTTTCTTTTACATTTACTTGGTAGTTTTAAATGCGCGGTCTACGCGTGGTCTGTCCCAAATACGTTCACACACTAACAAAAAATACGTGCGTGTTATTACATACGCTCAAGGTTAGCAAACTGCTAATCTATGCCACAATCCTAAACTCAACTGACTACGTGCTGTATATGGTCATTTGACAAGAATAAGTAAATCGCTCTGGCTATCATACATTTATATTAGTCCAGCGAAGGTGCATTAAAAATCGATAGGGGGCGCCATGGCGCCTCCGTCCGCCGCGTTGCCTACCCCTGCCCTAGAATATGAACTGTGATTTTTACGCTACATTATGGAAGTGGTTCTGGCTAATATGCTGTTAGCGTCTTGTGGTGTTTTTTCTTAGAGTTAATGGATGACTCTTCACCTGAACTATTTTCACGATAGACCTTCAACCGACAATTATTGTGTATGGTGAATATTTAACCTAGTTTAGAACAAATTGTTTTTCTGTAAATAAGAAATAATTGTAAATAAAATATTGATCTGGAATTCCCCTCTCTTATTTGATTGGTAGCGATCAATTCATTACAGCAATAATTTTACTAAAAATTGATCGGTTGAGGGAATTTTGGAAGAAAATTCGAGATCTGTGTGTTTATTTCAATTTTGTATCATTTCCTGAACTAGAATTAATCATTTCTTTACTGGAAAAATTAACTATTAATTGTTTATCCCAAAATATGATCTTTTGTCAACAAATTTAATCACAGAAGAAAAACATCAAACAAAAACATTGAAAAACCTTAAATATTATTGCATTTTCACAAAAATTTATAATTTTAATAATTTATTATGTATTTTTAAATCAAATTTATATTATATTGATATTTTTCAGAGCCCGAGGAATCATAGTGTATGTAAGACGGTGAACTAAAAAGCTTTTGGAAAAGCTGCTCCTACACATATACCAAACAGTTTTATTAAATTATATCCAGATTTCTAAACTTTGTGCCTAATTATATATATATATATTTATATAGTAGAAAACCAAAGTTAAAATTTGCTGAATGAATGAAAGCTGGTTATTTAACACTTTTTGCAGAGAGAATACAACAAAAAGAAGAATGATTTTGGAATAATCAAGGGTTTCATTCACTGATTTGAAAGGATGCTCTAGTGCTTCGAACAACAGTCTGATAGTGAATTTGTTAACTGACTCTAAGAATGCCAGAAACATGTGTGCACCATAACTTGCTCGGTTATTACCGTCGATGATATCTAACGAGCCATTCTTTCTATCTGAGCAAAAACTGTCCGAGTGCAGAAGTTTAATTAACAAGAGTGCTTTTATGCCATTTATTATTATCAAGCATATTCTTTCTCCTCCAACAAAGCATAAAGGAGAAGAAAAGAATCAAACCGGAGCAGCGCTGAAATTTCATTTGAAACAATCTTAAGAATCATGATGATTAAAGGCAGCAATATCATTTCTCGAGTATGTTAAGGAATATCTTAACAGACATGGGCTTTCGAAAAGGGAATAATTGAAATATTTAATCAAACTTGTGTTGTTTAATTGTAATTGTAATCCTGTTAAATTCTAGCAGTGATCGAAGTATCGCATATTTATTTTTATATTTATAATGATTATCATTTTATTACTTTTAGGTCATAAAACAAATATTGCCTGAAATTTAATGACTAAAATTAAATCTGGTTTCGATATGCCATTTACTTTCAAATGCATTACGATTAGAATCAAGAGTGTCCTATATTTCTATAAAGAAAAATCATGAATGATTAAACATTATCGTATATCATTATTTTTATAGTATGTAATCACATATTTATAAAAATAAAATTTATTTTATGATATTAATTAAGAAATTTTTACAGAACTGCAACCACAATTCATGAATTTTTGTACTATTAGCAATTTTCTAATCTTATACAATATTAACCTATAAGTGGAGAGTGATGAAAATCTAAAATTAATCTGCACCTCTCATTGGCTCTGATTATCACGTGATATTTTGTCCTTGAATACTATAATCTCATTAGTACCTTCAATCTGTTCTTTCAGCAGTGTGTTGGCAAAAATCACAGCACCAATAGTTGTAACATTCTTTCATAACAGCCTTATTTTTTCCGAAGTTTTTGTTGTAATTTATGGTGCCATTGATTCCACGTCTTTGAAACTGCTTTTAATTTGAATAATGCAATACATAATAAAAGGAATAAAGTGATATTTTTTAACTGATATTTTAAAATATTACACTCTTCTTTTTTGTTTGTTAAGGTATCCAACTACGTAAGAAGGAAAATTTTTGAAATAATGATTTTTTTAAACACTATTTAAAACAAGGGCTTTTAGTTATTTTGTAAATTTTAATACATAATACCATAAATACAAAAAAATTATTTGAAAATATAATATATTTTGAGAAATAGGAAAATTTGTAATAAATTTTATCAAATTTTACAAAATGGTTTACAGTCTACGCAAATTTCTAATACAGCAATCCTATTCTTCTTTATACATAAGTTATAGAATATAATGATGAAGGAAATGATCCAAAATATAAAAAATTTCAGTTGTAAAGAATTGATGGGTAGAATTATACGTATATACGCATTTTTTCCATAAATTCACAACTTAATTTTTCACAACTTAAAACGCAAATAAATGAAAAGTATTTCACCAACAATAAAACTTTTCGTTTAATTCATTGCCCATATTATTTAAAACAGACGGTAGAATTTTTTATGTAAATTTCTATATTAGTTTTTGAGATATTGTGCTAAAGGTGGAGAGTTTTTCTGAAAGTTAAAGTTTTGAGAAAATTGATGTTAAAGACAAATTTCAGCTGAAAAATATATGACTGTGTATAATATGTCAGGCCGTCCTTTTCCTAGAAAAGATAAATCGTTTTGGAAAGAGTAAAATCTGAACTAAAAGAAATAACATTTAAAAAAACATTCATCAACGTAGTTGGATATCTTAAATTCTAACAGTTACGAACATTAGCGCAAATCTATAATAGTTAAATGAAATAAATACTTATTAAGGCTTCCGACCACTTTAAAAACAATGGTAATCGAACACATTGGCGATTTTCTTTATTTTTATTTCTTATAGTTCAAAATTTCCTCTTTGCAAAACCGTTTATCTTTTCTAGGAAAAGAAAGACCTGCATACAGAATCACATATATTTTTCAGCTAAATTTTTTCTTTTAACTTCGATTTTCTCAAAATAACTTTCATATAAATTGTCCACCGTCAACATATTTCAAAAACTAATAGATGTATTTACATAAAAATTTCAGCGTTTGTTTTAAAAAAAACGGGCAATGAAATGGACCAAACGTTTTATAGTTGGTAAAATAACTTTTCTTTTATAGGTGTTTTTAGAAAAAATGAAGTTGTGGACTTATGGAACAAATGCATACACGCTTATATTTTTACCCATAACTTCTTGGCATCTCAAGAGTTTTTCTTAGATTTTGATTCATTTCATTCATCATTAAATTCGATAACTCGTGAACAAAGAAAAGTAGGATTTTTGTATTATAGTTTTGTGTTGAGAATTAACCATTTTGGTTAAATTTTATTACAATTTACTACAAATTTTCCTATTTCTCAAAATATATTATACTTTCAAATATTTTTTTGTATTTATAGTATTATTATTAACAATGTATCTAAAAACAATTGTTTTAAACAGATTTTTAAAACACCAACACAAATTTTCTTCGGACGTAATCGGATACCTTAATGGATTGGTTAGGATTTTCTTATAACATCTTTCCAATAGTTAACATTATAGCACTAGATTAACATTTTTGGTAACTACATGATTTACATAATGTATTGAGCTTCCGAAATAAATTTCAATGCCGCTTGCAAAATACAAAAAAGTAAAACATCAATGGAGTTATTTTGACTCAATGGCTTCTGGCTGTGGGAGGAAATACGCTTTTCCTGTTAAGGGTTAATTGTTTTTTCATGAAAGAATTCTGTACATGTAAGTTCGAATCATATAAGAAAATAAAACTTCCTCTACCGAAAAATTTATTTGAAGTTAAGCGATGCTTTCACTTGTCAATATAAAATGCTGATGTGAGTAGAATATTTCTGATTTGGATGTCATTTGGCGATTGTCAACCCCCCCATGCAAGTTAAATAAGAGGGAAGGGAAACCATTTTTCTTAGGTAAGTATATTCTAGCGGGGCAACTGGAAAATAGGAGTAATCAGGAATGATGGATGTCTGGTGCTCGTGAGACTTTAGCAAAGTAGAACTTATGTTCAGAGACATAAGACGAAGAGAGAAAAGAATTCTTGCTTTTTGCAATATGATCATAAAATGTTATGTTATTTTAATTTCAGCTGCATTTGGAAAAAGTAAAATAAAATATTTCGTGAGTTTTAATATTAATTCTATATAATGGTTATGTGCATAGTAATTTGTTAAATTCTTGAAGACCATAAACAAAAACTTACAAATCCACAGACATCGAAAGCTGAATTTTCTTTAGTTGAGGCAATAAATAAAGGACAAAAAAGTTATATTTGTTATGTGTTGTTATAATAACTATAAAACCAAATTCAGTAGCTAGTGAATGAGAATTTTCATTTCCAGGCAATATTTTATCCAAAATAGCCACTGTTCAATATTTTATGTTTTTTAAATCATATTTTCTTATGAGAAATTAAATTCAGTGAAAATAATATAAATATTATTTGAATTTTTTGTTTCAGTTTTCATTATTTTGTATAAGTATGGGAATGTATATCTAATCCTTAATTTTTTTAATATTTCGTTTTGTTATTTTATAAAAAAATAAATGAAATATTCCCCTATTCAAATATTTCCCCTACTTATTTAATTTTTTGCTCAAAAATGCGAAAACTGGCTTAAACCTGTTTTTTAATAATATTGAGCTCGAAAAAAGATTTTTCAAAAAGTTGGTTTTTGTATAAGCCCTTATTGATATATTGCAAAAATGATGACCTAATTCTCTCTATAATCGAAACATTAAAGGAGCTGACGGTGTGGAACTTGATATGATAAGTTTCGGAATTATAGATTTATAGATTTAAGTAAATCAATTATTTTTTTGCTACAAATGTAAAGTTTATTCTTAAAGTTTAAAGCCGTGTTCCTAGATTATGTCGTTGAAGTAAATGGTTGGAAAAAAAAAGGTCGTTCCTTTTTAAATAGTGTAAATATGAAAATGACAGTTAAATCAAGGACTAAAAATTCTATTTGAAGAAGAATATTTTTAACTACTAGAGGATGGAACTATTAGAATTTGCTCATCGTAATGGGGGGCTCTGCATTTAGAATTTTTTAAATCTGTTTAGTAAAGATCTATTTCCCAAAGTTTCTCATCATGATTGCAGACATAATTTTATTTTTCTAAATTTCTTAATTTTAGCAGGGATAAATATTAACGAAAGTATGGACGGTACATTATTAAGCAGCATATATTTTTACTCCATAACTTTCAACAAACAGTATTTTGAAGCAATTGGAAGAAGACAGAAAAGGTGTTTTTAGTCATTATAGCGGTAGAATATGATCACTTTATATCTGTTCTTGTAAAAACAATTCTATTCTGCGATAAGAGGCGGAAAATACCTCCCTCCATTTGCCAAATAATTTATTATTACATTTACATATCCCTTAAATTTAAATGACGATTAAGAATTTGTCTTAATAATTTCTTACTTATTAAAAGAAAGTGAGTTATCTAAATCTTGAGAGTTGGGCAAGCCTTCAGATAGTAAAACGAAATCATGAACACTTAATCTCTTTTAGCTCAAATATACATTGATACAAAAATAACTTCAAAATAACTACTTTTTGTACATCAGAAAATAATCATTATCATGTACATCATTATCATGACATACATAATTCGTGATAAATATATAATCATTTCTCTGAATTTTCAAAATGCATTGCATTTAATTTCATTTTAACTAAATAAAAAAAAATGGAAATCGAATATTTTACAAAACGTGGATAAAAACGATTTATGTGTTACGAAATATAAATTGAATCTATAAATTGATATATAGATGGGATTATTAGTATCATACTTTTTTTTTGATTTTGGGATATAAAAGATCTGGAATTATTGTGATTTAATGTTCAGTATATATAAGAACTATTTTTAAATTTATTATTTTTTTTAATTTTAGCTTTTAATCTCATTTATCTCATTGCAAAACTCAAATACCAGAATCTTGTCAATTTGTTTTTATCCGAAAAATGATCGTGAGACTGAAATTTTTAAGTAAATTAAACCATTTCTTTAAATCTTAAAAATTACAAGATGGCGAATTTTTATTGCGATTAAGTTACGCTTTCGAATTTGAGACATAATAAAATATGAGCATAAGTATTAATTAAAAAAAATTTTGCTTACAAGTATTAATTTAAATTATTTTGTCCATAATGTTTTGCCTTTTTTCTTTAGAAAAGAAAAAAAATCATATTTTATTTAATACAGAAAATAGAAATATTGTTATCAATTTTGAGTGTTCAAAGCTTTATATTACCCTATATTATCTTATATGAACTCTGTTACACTGAATGAAATAAATAACTCCATGGTTATCATTAATTGAACAGTTAGAACTCTTCGATATAAAATCTAAATCTTTAAAATCCTCAGTGAGATTACATGTAATCTTCTTGCCTCTGTTTCCATAAAGAAACTTGATTATAAGATAGTTAAAGGCCTTATTATAGCTTCGTTTTTGAAATGACATGGGAAAAAAATGCTTACACTAACGGTGATAATTACTTACACTATAATGAGTCTCACGTATCTGGAGAAAACTCGATCGATGTTTCAGCACGGGCAAACTTCAATTAATGAGGCATCTAGAAATTATATGAAGGCATCGTTATCGCTCTATTTTACATCCTTTCTGATGGATGAAATGTTGGGGATCAAACTGAAACATTGTTAATAATATCATGACAAGAAGATTGAAGTAATATATAATGATATCGGAATGAGTAATAATTTGAAATGAAAAGTTATCTGCTACTTAGTCTTGGAAAAAAAACACACACAAAAAAATGAGAATGGCATCTCATCATATTTAGATCAACATGAAAGAAGTTTATTCCTAGCAATAGCAAATGTAAAATTCAGAGAATTGCAAATGATTATTCATTAGTTTGACTGTTGATTTGTTAACAATTTAACTAAGTTTTTTTCTTAATTACAGCTAGTAATTCTATTAACACAGACCTAAGCTTTAGAAAAGGGATTATCGTGACTAGCTGTAAGTCTCATTTACTGTACAGCTTTCGAAAAAGATGATAACGGCTAAAAAAGTTCAAAGAATCCTCAAATTGTTAATAAAAGACTATAAATATTTTTTATTATATTTTAATGCTTTTAAATGTTTACGGTATTGCAATATTGTATTAATATAATTACTATCTATAAGGAGTTATCCTCTAACACCATTGTAATATTTTAATTTTATTAATATGATAAATGTCTATAAATATTCTTCCTCTAATATTATTATAATAATTTAGTTTTATTATTATTAAAAACTATCTATAAAAGGTTTTCCTCTAATACCAATGTATAATTTTTTAAATATAACCACTGTCTGTAAGGAATTTTTCTCTAATATCATTGCGTTATCTTATCAATACAACCACTGTCTATAAGGAATTTTCCTCTAATATAATTGCATTATCTTATCATTATAATCACTGTCTATAAGGAATTTTCCCTTAATATAATTGTATTATCTTATTTTTATTATCACTGTCTATAAGAACTCCACTAATATCATTGTATTATTTTATTAATATAATCCCTATATATAAAGAGTTTTCCTCTAATATCATTGGATTAATTTATTAATATAATCAATATCTATAAGGAGTTATCATCTAATGTCATTGTATTCGTCACGTTATATTATGTAGTCTAAATTGAGCCTATTTCCCCTCATATATATTTGTGATTTTGCAGTTACCCAAATTTCTAGAAGTATTCAATTTGACCGTTGAAGGAAATATACTAAAAATTCTATTTATTTAGATACCATTGTCAAAAATCATTATTCTCCTGCGAAAAAGGTGTAAAGAGTTATACGGTGTATAAAAACCAAATAATGATCCAGCTTTAGTTTTCTCATCTTTGAGGCTTTAGGTTATTGTTAAAAGAATTTAATGACTTGGGAAGTAAGATATTTATTTTCCAGAAATTATTATTAGGCTCAGAATACATGTATTGCACTTAGCAAGGGTGTATTTCATTAAATAATATACTTTCTTTTCATTAATGTAAGTTAAAATAACCAAGATTCAAGTCGGGACTGAAAAAATTACCTTTTTGGTGATAGCAATTCCACTCCCGCACAATTTTTCTCTTAATTTTAATAATACATTACTATTCATTTTTTATATAATATGTTAAAATGCTTTTAAATGCTGTATTGGAATTCAACCTAATCCATCGAAATATTTAGTCGGACACTTATGATTAACCCCAGAGAGATCGTGCGGGCACACAGTCACCCCATTCTTATCCAAACGCCTGTTACAGAGTAAATATTTATCAGTAATCAATTACCCTTTCAGTACCTTCCTATCTGACAGTCCTCTTCGTAGGTGAAGTGTAATTTTTACTTGTATTTTCTTTCTGCACTTGTAGCAATCATTTCTTGGAATTCAAGTGGGAATGGGATGACTCACTCTCCCCACGCGACTGTTATTGCTTCGAAATTTATCATTCTAAGTAGCGTAATTTTGCGTTCTCTAGCTCTCTTTTTACATTTACCTTGCTTTGCGCTCTGCATAAATGGCGTGCAAACGTAAACTTACGGATTATGAAAAGGAAATGGAATGTTACAATGGATAATTGGTATACAAATTATCCCCTAGCAAAAGAACTTTTGTCAAAGAAGCTAACCGTTGTTGGAACCCTGGAGAGAAACAAGGCTAAAATTCCCATCCAGTTCCTACAAACAAAGACTAGGAGTGTTAACTTATCTATACTCGGGATTCAAAAGAACATAACAATGGTATCATATGTGCCTAAATAATCGAAATGCGTAGTCTTGCTATCTACTATGCATTATGATGACGCCATTAATGAAAGTGATTAAAAGAAGAAACCGGAATTAATTCAATTCTATAATGAAACAAAAGGGGGTGTTGACACTGTTGATGAAATATCGTCTTATATTCAACAGCTCGAAAAACCAACAAGTGGCCAATGGTTATTTTCTATGGTTTCCAATAGTTTCCAGCGCGTTGAGCGTCGCTGCCATAAATGTCGGAGTAGCTGCAATGGCGACAAAGACACTTCCCTTGGAATATGCAAATAGGAGAAAATTTCTGAAGAAATTGGTATTATCACTTATTCAGCCTCACCTAAATATAAGGCGAGATATGAAAATGTATACCCAAAACACTTCGTGTAAGTATGGATGCCACCACTTCTAATTCATCACAGGAGATCCCAACAAACAAGACAAAGGACGATGTGTTACATGTCCAATATCTAAGGGTAAAAAAACTACAATTTCTTGCATAAAATATGCTAATTTTGCATCTAAAAATCATTATTCATATGTTTGCCATAAGTGTATGCAGAATTGAAACTTCTAAAGAAGGTATGTAATTTTTTAATGTAATATTTTCTTAAATATTAAAAAAAGTTTTCTGAACTTAAAAGTTTATTTTCTAAAAGAATTAATACACTTATTATTATTTATAATTTATATGTGTTTTTTCTTCTAATTTATGGAAAATTTTTGATAAAATGGATCGGGGTGACTCACTCCCCCCGCGCGATTTCTTTCGTCACTATTAGGTGGGCTCCTTCTGCTGGGTTAATTGGATTAAATTTAATTCATATTTTTCAGTCGCATCAAATAAGAATTAAAAAAAAAATGATCCATATAAATTATTAGCCAGCCTAAAATATAAGTTACCCACTTTGCTCTCCAGAGGCGGCTGGAAAGCGTAAAATAACATTCTTTGTTGAAAATTTGACTCGCTGAAGAAATTTAGTTAATTTAATTTTAGTTAAATAGATTAGACATTGCTACATGTCTACGATTCCATACAGTTGTCAGACCTTAAATCATGTTATTTTAATTGTTTTACTTGTATTTTTACCTTATGTACATGAAATTTCATTTGTATAATAGCGCTAAGATTTCAATGATATCACTATTAAAACCCTCAGGATTTTAATCAGGGTTTAGTCAAGACTATTTCAGAATTTGATCATAGTGCTCTTAAAAAACGTAAATGTACTGCTACTTTATCATCAAACTTTCGTCGCGTTATAACTTTACTTTTTAATTTGACAAACTGTACAATAATCAAGCAGGATAATTTTTCATTAGCATTCTATAGTGTAAGACATAAGATTTGTTGAAACAGTGACGGATTTCAAGATAAAAAGGATTTTGGGAAGGAAGTATTTTTAAATGTATCTAAAATCCAGAAACAAATTACACAGCTTTTAAATTTTTATCATTTAAAAGTCTTTTTTTTTTCATTTCCAAAATGTGTAGATTATCTATTAATATATTTGTTTTAGAGAAAATAATTTTCAACATACTAAAAACAATAGAGAGTCTTTTAAAAAATTGTTACAACGGAAATCAATTAATGAAATAATAAATTTGAATTTTTGTAGCATTTTATGAAGTACGATTAAACTCTTTCAGATGTTCTTTATTGAAAATGATTGATATTATCTACTTAAAATTTTACTTACCTTAAACATCAGTTGGAGTTTCCTGATTCTAATTGGTGAAACTGTAATATTTGAGAGTAAAAAATTTGATATTCATCATCGTTTTGTCCATTCTTGTATCATTTTGTTAAATAAATGAAAGGTTTCAATGCATATTTTTTTTGAAATTTTTAATCAATTAATTCGCAATTTTCAATCTGAATTTTGACGATTCAATAAATTTTGTTCATAAATATTACTGGAATATTTAAGAATTAATATAGGCATGATTAAGTAGATAATAGTATAAACGTAATTTGTTTTTTCTTGATACTATTTGAAAAAACATTAATTTTCATTTTCTGTTCTAAATTATCGATCCTGATATCAAAATATGCTGACTATTTGTTTCGCTATTTAATCACTTTTTAATTCTTACTTGAGCTTCCCACAGAATAATGGATACAAAAAAATGTTTATATTCGCCATAATCTGTTCTAAAAATCCCTTCTAAATGCAAGCTTAACTGCTTTAATAAACTTCCTAATGAACACTTTTTAAAATTTACAATTAATTATAAATTCGACGCTTTCTTAAACAACTTTTGCAAGCACTGGGTGTTTAAATTACAGAGAAACCTCAATTCTTAATTGGCAATTAAAATGTGTTTTTTTTCATCCGTTGCTAATATTCAAGTTTTAATTGGGATAATTTTACCTCAAAAATATATGAAATTAAAATAAACGGTTATAAAAAGCAACTCATCTTAGAAATATTGGCAAGTCAAATTGGATCTGAAAAATGAAATATTCCATTCAAATGAATTTCAAAAACATAATTTTTTTGCAAAGGACTTTCTATTAATTAGTCAAAGAAATCAGCAAAGTTCTGTATCTGTCCGATTTCTTTTGATTATTTAATCCACATTTTCTAACAGATGACACATATTTCATTTATTATGACAACTTGTAGCTTCACGTCGGTAATCACTCTTTGAAAATTGATAGATTTTTCGTATATATCTTATTCATCATTCGAGTTTGGCCTACACATATGCAAGTAAAAGAATCTTCAAAATATATCAAAACCGACTTATATTGAATTTACAAGATAAGATTCTAGTACTGGGCACCTTAAAATTATATGAAATGGGAACTATAGAAAATAATGGGCAATATAATTTTTTAAAGAGCATTATTCTTTCAGTATTAGCAGTTGATCAAATAAAAAGTATTCTGTGAAATGGTCTTATATTTAACACAATATATTAAAATTGAAACAGTGTTCTATTGTATTCGGATATAACATATTTACTTCAGGTGAACTAATTAAAATTGAATAAAGGAGTAAAGTAAACCAATAAATCTATCTCTATTCTCATGTATATTTACAAAACAACAACAAAAAACGATGATAAATGCGAATACTATCAATATAAAAACAAAAACAGTTTTTTTTTCTTTCAACAAATAGTTTACCTTGCTATTGATCGTTACTTGCTGGTGTTTTTATACCTCCATGGTAAACCAAAAACAACAATCCTTCTGTTGTGTACACAAACTTCCAATTGTATCGTTCGTAGGTTTTTTTTTTTGTAAATAATTCTGTAGATAAAACAGAACTTTCTAGTACAAACATGTATACAGCTTTGAAACGGACTAAGCAAGTTTGTATATCTAATGGTTAACAGAAAAATATGGAGATTCCGAAGATTTCCAGTTACAATATAAGAATATTTTAATGAAAAATTATGGGAAAAAATAACTTTCGATTTATTTTTTGTTATCATTAATTTATTTTTATTCGTTATTGTTTCTTAAATATGCATTTCAATTGCGTTTGATAATCAATTCATTTTTCCCTACATTGTTTTTATTTAAAAATCTTAAATTAAAACCTATATTTTAATACAAACTTAGAATGAATCCAATAGCATTTTTTTGTGATGATTATAGAGCAAAATACATTTATATAGTATTAAAATCATAAAATTGCTTCCCTTTTAGTACTATATCAGACTTTATTAAAAGTTAACAGGAAATGAATCTGAAATAGTTAGACTTTAAAAGAATTATTGATGCAAAATATTTAAATTGCATATTACGTAAAATATTGACTAGCTAGGGCAAATAATTTTGTTAGCGACTTTATTTAAAATTGTTTTCTAATCAAAACAGAAATTTTCTTTCCACTCTATAAGGAAATATTTTCGAGAAAAGAATTTCCTCACGAATTTCTGCTTTTTATGCTTCTTTTCTCAAATCCATACAACATGAACTGGAATAAGATATTGCAAAGTTTTTTTTCGTAGTCAAAAGATTCATTTGTTCTGCATGATTGGACATGTACTGTGATTGATGAAAGCAACAATAAGATAAACCAGACTGTCTAGAGCATGTTTAAGGAAAGCTTCATTAGTCACGAACATAATTTATATAAGAGGAGAGATTGTGTCTTGTATTGTTGTAGAGGATGAATAATGGATAATGGAATGCGATGTTTTTAGAAATATCGAATGATATACGAAAGCCATTCAGTAATGCAATTTAAATATAATTCGGAACGGAACGCTGAATTATATATATTTTAAAAATATTATTTAATTCAAACGAAAAAAAAGGTCTACTACATGCTCCTATCTAAAATATTAATGAAATGAGAAATGATTTCAGATTACTTCAATTCTTATAAAAATAAATCAATATTTATTTGTAGGAAATTTCTGAATTATTGAAGATTGAATGATTATTTAAATATTGGATAATTGCCCCAACATAGTGAATAACTTTTATATAAAACATGAATTAAAACTACCATACCTTTAAAATAAATAGTTAATCCACGCATTACTAGATAAGTATATCAAAACATATGGTTATATTTTGTTATGATATGGCACGAAGAATGAGAAAATATCGTGACAGAATCATGAATTTAAGGAGTTCTGTTTCCATACTCGATTTCATGTAACGTCTCCTCGCTTATAGATCCTTTAGACATGCAGTATTAGTGCATAAACACAGTAGTTTTTGTGTTTTGTATATCTTCGTTTTCAGATCATTGGTCTTGAAAAATTAAGATACTTCTCAAAAAGGTAAAAAAATGTTTTGTAAAAGGATGCTTGTTTTACGATATAATCGTTTTAATGTATAATTTTCAGGAAATTATTAGCTTCTTACTCTGGAAGGAACTTTTATGGTGTTGCAACTCGGCGATAGAATTTTTTCTAATAATGAGTAAATTACAACGGATTCAATTTCATCATTCGGATGAAATTCTTAATGGTAAATTTTCATCTGAACATATTTTACTACTAAACTGGCCTTCCATGCCATATAATGAGGGCCAGTAATTGATATACATCTAAAGAACATCGCACCATTTACATACGTCAAGAATTGATCAGATCATGAAAAAAGGGTCCTGTAATGCTCTCAAAGATGATTATCTTTTCTATAAACGCCAAGTATTATACAGAAAGAAGACAAAAATGCTGAGTTACTCGTAATGCTCGTATCCTTTTCTATAAATATCAAGCAATGCATAAGCTAAAAAGAAAGATACAGAAATAGTATGAAGGATTTTGTTCTTACTATAAATATCAAGCTTTGCTCAAACGGAGAAAAAAGATACCGGGGTGCTTATCTAGGACCGTTGCTCTTTCTACAAATGTCACGCAGTGCTCAAACTGAGAAGAAAGATACCGAAATGCTATCAAAGGTCGTTGCATTTTCTATAAACGCCGCAAAGTACAGAAGCTAAACATTGAGATACCCAGCAAGCGTTGTTCACTATATAAGCATCAAAGAGTGCTGAAATTGAGTAGGGAGACACCACTAGAGTGCATCAATCCTACCTATATAAACTTTCGTAAGTAAAGAAAATTTTAAATAGGGTAATAGCTATCACAAGTAAACATGTTTGAATAATTATTGGTATTTAAAAAGAAATTTAGACCAAAAGTGTTTAATTGAACAAAATTATCATAGGGAGTCATATACAAAAAATGAAAATTTATTTAATGTTAAAAGTAGTTGCCATGGATTAGGTAATAAGTACCATACCAAAAAAAGTTATAAAATTTGTAAGTGGTAATAATTACCGGTAATAATTTAAATAATCCATGTTAATCTCAGTGATTATGCAAGCAGTATTTAGAAATTAGGTCAAGATAAATAATTTCTGGTAATCAATTATTTCTAGAATTATTATCAATAATAGCAGAATACTCACATTGGATAAACTTATAATATCATTGAGAATTTTTAATTAATATAGTAATTTTGTCAAATAAATAAATAAGTTATTTCAGTTCAACCCGTATTCTGCTTAGTTCAGTAATCTTTAGCCCGGTCATTTTCAAGAAGAGCTGTTAGCTGTTCTAAGAGTTGTTGGAATATTTTTTCTCAAAGCTATGATCGCAAAAGCAGTTAACTTCAATGGGTTCCTTTCCGAAGTCAGCGAAGCAATAAAATTCTATCAATCGACCTTTTTTTAGGTTTTAGTGAGGGTTTGATCTTTTTATTCTCTTCGAAAAGTCTATTATAACTCTCTGGGGTAGAAAATCAATGGTGTCCATCGTTTCGCTGAGATTCGATAGAAGATATTTTCAATCTCGAGATGTTTTAATGATCTGTACTAATTTGTATCAATTTCAAGATGCTAATTTGCTTCAAGTGAAAAAAATAAAACCTTAAATTTTTTATGCGTTAACATTTCTTAGACTGATTTGTTAAAAAAATTTGTATAAAAACAAATTTCGTTGGATTCAGTTACAAACAAATAATTTTTAATAGAAATTACTTAAAAAATTACATTGAGAAATTAAAATAGAAATTACTTGTATAAGTTTTCATAACATGTTAATGCTGATCCAAGCAGAAAAAAAATGACATTGTTTCTAATGCATTCAGTATGTTTGTTTAGCAAATGGTATTCAAGGCGATTGTTTCAAAAATTTTATTTCTTATTTCAGGACATTTTTAGAAGTTATATGGCGCCCAAAATTTTGATTTTTTAAAAACTTCCATACTAGGAAAGTCACGATTTTTTTCATTCGTTAGAATAAAGAATAAGAAAGAATTTAGAATAAAGAAAAATTTCAAAGCAAAAGCTTTATATCGCTTCCATTTCCCCCTTAACAGCACCATTTTTATATGGTAGAAAACATTTGCTTCAATCATTCATTTTGAAAAATAGCTCACTTGGGTTTGTAGGGAAAAAATCAGAAGCTCATAAAAAATTTATTGTTTTTTCTATCGCGTAAGTTTTTCAGGACAGAATAAGTTCAAACACGCGAAATAAAACTATGGAAATAGTTACAAGTTGCACCTTTTATATAATAAAACGTAAAACATTGTTCCATATTGTAACCATAAGATCCGACTTTCTTCCAAACTTAGTAAAGAGTCTCCAGAATTTATTGTTTCGAGCGAATAATAAATAAAGAGCTTAAAAACTATAGAAATGTATTAATCCAAAAATTGACTTTTAAGCTTCGATGATTCTGTTTATTTTAAGTCTTTCAGTGTTTGGATAAATAAATTCTGAGTTACATCTCCTGCTCATTCTTAAGTATAAGATTGCATTTACTCCAAAGTGAAATGGCCCCCCAAAAATGAAAGTCATTATTGTTTTCACAACAGATCACATATATGTGTCTAATTTTATTTGATATCAAACATATTAATGTATAAAATATAAATATATTAATATGTTTGAGTTAATTAGGATTATTTCAATCGTACTAATATAATCTATAAAAAATCTTTATATTTATCAAGGTATAACCAGTTAGAAAAATAAAAGTTAGAGCATTGGTTTTCCATCACAAATTTATATTTTTGTGACGTTTTAAAACGGAAACTGTTGCGGAAATAAGCAAACTCTTTCTGTTTACAAGTTCAGTGATTATTTTTCTTTCGTAGAGAAAAATACAGAAATATGACATGATATTGCCTTCAATATTTTATCATTAAATTCTTTAATAGCTCCATATTAATTATTTTTTATTTTTAATGATGATATATTTTGCAGTTATATCTGTTTTACCTTTTCCAACTCTTGAATCTTTGTGTAAGATTTCAAGCTTTGCTGACAAGGAAATACATACAAAAACGCTCTTCAACAGTGATATTAGAGAAACAAAAAAGTAGTACAAAATGGCCAACAAGTTTGGTAAGGCAAGCGAAGCTTTATGACACAAAAAACAAAAAGGAGGTATAGTAACGAGTAATAACGAACATAAACAAAAAAAAGAACTAAATGTATACTATTTTCCTTCCTACTTTCTACGTTATACCTTGATCAAAATTGTCAACAACTTTGGTAAGGCAAGCGAAGCTTTATGACACAAGAAGCACAAAGGATAATAACGAGTAATAATGAAAGTAATAGTAAAGAGTAATAACGAACATAAACAAAAAAAAAACCCCTAAATGTCTATTACTTTCCATTTACTTCCGTTGTAGTAACTAAGAGTACAAGTTGCAGGAAATCGTTACTTCGAAAACAGCAAGGACGCTTAAAACTCGCTACACAAACATAATAAGATAATGAATAAATAATCATTTGAATGCTACACATTTTAGAGCCTATTAGTAGAATCAGGAATTTTCCTGTAGATATTTCAAGACTTTTCAGACTGAAAGATAATGTAAAATATCCTGCATTTTCGCGGACCTCCATTTTGAGACCAATATAAACGAAATTCGTTGTCAGTAGGTCACCACTGTCAGTCAATATATCGTCATTCTCACCATCCTACCATCTGTTCAACATATATTAGGAATCTTTCTTTTAGGAGTATTCTTCGAAAATCTTTCTTTGCAAATATGCCATTAACTTGGTGAGAAAATTATATTGCATGCTCATAATAATAACAACGTACTACTGTTTGTAAATTATTAAACAAATAATTTTTCCTTCATATTTTTCTTCACTTAATTATATACATTATAATTTTATAATATATGGGTATATATACTGGATACCAATAAATGATATAATTTGTTTTAAAAACATCCCACAGGGCAAAAGTTTTTTGACATTTTGAAGTAAATATTTTCATCCTGTCATATTTCTAATGAGGATTAGATATTTTATTTCTGACACATTTGCTCAGCATTAGTTTAAGTTTCAGCACCTTCTTTAACTTTATGCAACATAAAACTATGTAACTATATAATCTGCTAGAAAGTTTGATTCATTTATATATATTTTTTGTTTGTGAATTTATGCTCTGGTAATTACATTTAAAGGGAATAGAGATCATATTCTTTTCAGTAGAAAATATTTTTATTTCCTTTGTCTTCTGACAAAACTAGAATTCAAAAAGAAGGAATATTTCTAACTTTAATCCGTCTCACAGTTCTTCCTTTACTCAGACATGTTTCATCTTAAAAGTTTGCTCTGGAAGTGAGGGGACAACACAACTTTGGTTCTGAAAGTATTTCTTTCAAAAATACTTCAAACTCAATTATTTACAACAAAAGAAAGAACAACGTCAAGTTTTACAGTTGCCAAGCAGAAAAATAAGGTTATGTGAATTTTGTTTCAGTTGAAAATCCCTTTTACCTGGGGAAAAAATTTTTTAATTATTCACTTCCCGGTAAAAGAAGTGAAAATTTTTAGATTATAAATCTCTTTAACGTATTTGCTCATATTATAGTCAAAAGTACACGATGAATCTGTATTTTTGTTTTAACTTCAAGAAAACATTGTGTAACTAAGAAATGATTAATGAATTGTAGCGTTAAGTTAAAAAGAATTTAAGTTTGTTTCCATTATTTTTTTCCTTTCATCCTTACTTCTTTAATTCAGATCCTCAGAACTTTGGAAGAAATCTGAGGATATCTCAAACTAGTATCATTTCTTGAACTAGAATTAAAAATTTCTTTACTGACGAAATTATCAATTTCTATCCAAAGATACATAAAAATATTTCAAACTACCTTATACACTATTTTACTTTATGAAAATTTTATAATTTTAATAATTTATGTTATGTTTCTAAAACCAATTTTATAATATATAACGAAGAATTATAGTGTATGTAGGACTAAGATTTGAAAAATTCTTTTCTGAAAAAGCAGTTTCTGTATATATATAGAATAGTTTTATTAAATTATAACTGGGTTATAAGTTTTCATTATATTTGCACATGTATATTAACCATTTAGATGATCATGAAAACTGATTAAGACATATCCAATGGCTTCATTCATTTGGGTGAAAATATAATTCTAATGCTGTGGAAATCCAATCTCATTGTGAAATCGTCTTTCAATTGACCTTAATAATGCCGGAAACAAGAGTGCATTATAAATTGCTCGGATATTACCGTGCTGTGATATCTAACGAGCCTCTCTTTCTATCAGAGCAAACACTGCCCGAATGCAGAAGCTTAATTAATAAGAGTGCTTTTATGTCACATTATTATCAAGGAGATTCTTTCTCCTCCAACAAAGCATAAAGGAGAAGGAATATCTCTAACCGGAGCATCGCTGAATTTTCATTTGAAACGATCTTAAGAATCATGATGGTTAAAGGCAGCAATATCATTTCTCGAGAATGTTAAGGAATATCTTAACAGACATGGGCTTTCGAAAAGGAAATAATAGAAATATTTAATCAAACCTGTGTTGTTTAAATGTACTCAGCGTAATATTGTTAAACTCTACCTCTGGTCGATGTATCGTGTATTTATTTACAATTCCAACTATTAGTTCATACTCTTTCTATATATATTTATATATGTATCTTGTTCAAATTTTCAATCGATAATTTAAAAAAAATATCCATCCATTCAAGTTACAATATATATTTTTTAAACTTATAATGAATGACACTCGATGTTCATACAATTTTTTTTTCTAAAATATTAATTCATTAATTAATTTTAAAGCTTTAAATAGAGTTTTAGCAGTTTATAATGAAAATTGAAATCAACGGGTAGTAGTTCCATCATTTTTTTTCAAATACAAAGACTTCAGTACTTTTCAGGCGTAGATAAAGAAAGCGAGTTCAATTCTTGCGAAAATCAATAATTTTATGATACTTGATAATTTTTTGAGGATTATTTAATAAACAGTAACAGAAATTAGTTTTTTCTTTGTTGACCTAAGTAGGAATTGGATTATTTTTTTACGTTATTTTTTATATTTATTAAGAAAATAATTTTATTACCTTTAGGCCATCAAGCAAAGTTTGCCTGAACTAAATGAATAAAATTAAATCTTGTTTCGAAATGTAAATTGCTTTTGCAAGTTATCCTCAATTACGATCGAGACTAATATGGCATCATGGTATATCACCTACAATTGCTTCTACATACTGCTGTAGGTAGGTTTCTGTATAAAAATGAAATGCATGTTTAAAGATTAGTATTTAACATTATTTTTTAGTCTGTATAATCGGACATTTATAAAAATAAATTTTAATTATTATTATAATATTAAGAGAGAAAATGTTTCAAAATTTAAAACACGATTTATTAATTCTCTGATTATTACGTGGTATTTTGTTCTTGAATACAAAAATCTACTTGTACCTTCAAATTGTGCTTTGAGCAGTAAGTCAGCAAGCGTCTAAATATGAATACGTGCTCATGACCAAATTTTTTTCAATTTTTTTGTTATTATATAAAGAATCATGAACTCCAAATGTATGAAACTGCTTTTAATTTGAATAATACAAAAAGGATGAATAAATATCTTTAAAATAATATTTAAAATATTGCATTATTTTTCGTTAAATTCTAACAGTTATTAACATAAGAGTGATTCCGTAATATATAAACGAAATACATACTCATTAAAAGAATGTTTCAACTATTCTTATAACACTTTTACAACATTTAATATTATATCATTTAATTTTTAAATACGTTTGGTAACTACATTATTTATAAAATGCTACTTACAAAATACAAAAAAGAAAAATTACAACGGAGTTATTTTATTCCTTATATCTGGTTGAGTGAGGAAATTCATGTTTCCAGTTACGGGTTTTTTTTTTTTCATGAAAAAATTCTGTATTTGTAAGTACTAACTATATAAGAAAATAAATAAAGTTTTCCAAAAGATTTATTCAAAATTAAGCGATGCTTTCGCTTGTTAATATAAAATGCTGACATGAGTGAAATATTTCTGAATTGGATGTCATTTGACGATTGTCTCAGCCTGCAAGTTAAATAAGAGGGAAGAGAAACCATTTTTCTTATGAACGTAGAGTCTAGAGGGGAAAAAGAAGTAATCAGAAATGGTGGATGCATTGCGCATTCGTGAGACTTTAGCAAAGTAGAACTTACGTTCAGAGACTTTCGAAGGAGAGGAAAGATATTTCTTGCTTTTCCAGTACAAGCATATAAAGTAGTAGTTGTGCTTAGAAGGAATAAACCCAAGGTTTCGGTGAATTATTCCATTTCGTGAGTTATTATCATTATTCCTGGCCATGTGCATAGTAATTTGTAAAATTTCATATTTCTAAGATTCATGAGGTATCATAATATGTAAAAGTTACGATAGAACTTTCAATTTGGATTTTGGGAGTTTTTTTCTCCCGTGAAGTGCTTCCTGTAAAATAATTAGGAAAAACATTTTAATTTAAAAAATCTAAATCACTTAGATTTTAGAAACATTCTTTTTATTTTAAAATTTATAATTATTATAACAATTAAAAATTTAATTTTAAAGCGATAATTCTGGAGCTTTTTCAGCAAGAAATTAAAAATGCAGATGATGAGTTTCTGCAGATTCTCTAGAATTATCCATGCCTGTATTTTTCATGAAGCAGGTATATTGTGATTGGCATGCTTCAAAGATAAAGGTTCTTATAACCATAACATTGATGAAGTTATAGAGGATGAACTGGATACGTTAGATTTCAGAACAATGGTTTGACTGAATTAAACATTATTTTGATGAAGAATGTCATGTAACAATTCATAACAGTTTGATTCAACCATGCTATCAGATTCTTTCATTAAAGGAAAAGAGAAAAAAGAAATTTCCGTTTTTCTTTTAAATAATGTAAATATAAAAACGTGAATTAAAATGAGAATCAAAAATTTTATTTGAAGAAAAAAGATACATTCCATATTGTTGAATTAAATTACTAGTTTTTCCTAATTATATTACAAGGTTCCGCATTTAAAATTTTTGTTCCATTCTATAGGCACACCATCTATTTTTATAAAAGACCATTTCCCAAATATCATATAGTCATAACTCTATTTTTTCTAATTTTATACAATAAAACGGGACAAACATCTATTAATGTGTGCTCGTGCGTTGTTTTAAAAAACGTCGTATTTTTTTAAGAAGCATGCGCATTATTTTAAGGAATAACTTCTATTTTTATGAAAGTATTCACGTTGTTTTAAGAAACAGCATATATTTTTATAACCAAACAGTCTGAATACAGTATTTTGATACAATTAAGAGACGGTTGTAAAATATATTCATAGTTAATAGTTAATATAGGGCTAACATATTGTAGTAGATGATTATTTCAAATATATTATTTTCAAATATATTCATCTATGAGATTAGAGAAAGGGGGAAACTTGTCCTCAATAAATAAATAATTTCTGATGTAATTAGAAACACATATTAACCCTACTCAGTGCTCTTCCACGTGTAACTGCTGATGTCCCAACCAAGGAAATATGAAAATGTTGACACAAATGGAACTTTCATGTAAATTAGGCTGAATAAATGATAAATTATTTTGACAAATGGTATTGCATAATGAATTCTAGAAGATTGCTACAAAATTATAAAAATCTTTATTTCTTTAATTTCTAGAAATGATACAACGAAATAAAAACACATCAGTAAAAACTTATTAAATTATTTCGATTGAGCAAAATCTTTGTTTTTATTGATATTGACAAAGTTTCAGTGGAATTCAAATAACAATCAACGGACATTTGAATGTTTTTTTATTTACGTTACAAAAAAACTTTTTGCTTACAATTGTTTAGGAATAAGTTTACTTTTGTTTTCTTGACCATACTGTGAAACAAATATCCGCCAGATCAGAATCCTTAAAAATATTTATGCCATCAGCACTTAGTAAAAATTCAGAAGATAGAATCAATACATATTGGAAGTTGCTTACAGAGAGACTTATCTATTTCTGATTATACTTTTTAATCTGTAGGTAATTTCCACCCATATCCGCTACCTCCTTTCCAAATTGATCTGCATTCCGAAGGTTTCATGCATATAACATATGATATTATATATTTATATATTAATTGAATGCGTGTTTAAATTCATTTTGTACTAATTTAAGATAAGTAGAAATAACTACAGTTTAAGTGTAGATCAATTCGCAAGTGGCAAACGAAAATGAAAACATTTAATTTGCTCAAATATTCGTTGACCGAATTTGTTCCAAGAATAATGATTTTTTTAAATCTGTAGAGCAATTCGATATATGTTGCACTTTTACCATAATTATGATATATTTATAAAAAAAAATCTGAATTTTTAAAATGTAGGACATTTATTTTGATTTTAGATTGTTTTACTCAATAAGGTAAAAAAATCGAATACTTACAGAATGTAAACAAAAATGATTCTTGAATTGCGAAATACAATTTGAATCTGTGAATTCCAATACCTTCGAGATTTTGAATTTAAATATTGCTTTCAAGAATGCATGATTTGGTAATACAATCTTTAAAGAATAATTGAGATTTAATACTCAGTAAAAATAAAAGTAACTAATTTACTTAAATTTTTTAATCTTCATCTTTGATGTCATTGCAAAATTTAAATGGCAGAATGCAGATCAATTTATTTTCATTCCAAGAACTATCTTGATATTTAACATAATATTTAATTAAAACATTTTACATAAATAAATCAAGCCTTTATTTAAATTCTTAAAAACCTTTCAAGAGAATTCATGACTTTTTCAAAATTAAGTTACAGCATCTCTTTGGATTTCGAATTTAATAAATAATAAAGTATTTTTAGTTAAAAAAGTGAACGTAAATTATTTCTAATGTGTATAAGTATTTGTACTTATAACAGTCATTTAAATCGTTTTTTCTGCCTTTCATTTTTCTGTTTGTTTAGAAAGAAAATGTCTTATTAAATTTACATTACAACTAGAGAAATTTTTATCAGTTTTGAATGTTCTATGCGCTTCCTTACCCTGCCTTATTTTATTAAATATACTTCATAGGTTGAGGAAAAATAGCTTCTATGCGTGTTTCTAATTGGATAGTTAGGCCTCTTTAATACTAATCAAAATGTTTGAAATCCTCAGTGCTTGTCGAAGTGTTAACGACCGTTCCTCTTATAGAAACTCGGTTATAAAATAAT
Organism: Argiope trifasciata; assembly: GCA_026543055.1. Lineage (NCBI taxonomy): Eukaryota > Metazoa > Arthropoda > Arachnida > Araneae > Araneidae > Argiope > Argiope trifasciata. The sequence goes on along the minus strand of JAPMOQ010020268.1, from coordinate 571,568 downwards.
TAAAGATCTTATTATAACCTCGTCCTTAAAATAACGTAGCAAAAAATTATTACACTAATGATGATAATACCTTCCACAATAATGAATCTCAAGTCCCTGGAGAAAAGCCGATCGAAGTTTACACTCTTGGAAACTTCAATTAATGAGGGAATCTGGAAATAATACAAGGACACCTTTTTCTCTCTACTATATATCCTCTTTGATTGATGAGCTGGTATTGACTAAAGCGGAATCTTGCTAATAATATTATGGCAACTTTGTTGAAGCACTGAATACTGATACGAGAATGCTTAATACTTTGAAATGAGACGTTTACTATTATTTTATTGTTGATCACACGAAAAAATAGCGACAGATTCTATTTAGATTTGGTCAAATGAGCAAAAAATGAATACGAACAATTAATCTGCCTAAGGAAATATACTAGAAATTACACTGATGGAAAAAAATCCCAACACCAAGAAAAAATTATTGTACAGTAATGAAATTTTAGGAATACATTTGTCTAGGTAACATATTTAATTGATTAAAGATTCAAGATCACAGGTAGAGCCATTTCAAATTTGAAATGTTGGTACATTAGTAACTGGTGTAACCGCCAGAATTTTGAATGCAAGCATGCAAATGTGCATGCATTGTGTCGTACAGGTGTCGGATATCTGTTTGTGGGATAAAGTTCCATGCCTGTTGCACTTGGGCGGTCAATGCAGGGACGGTTAATGCTGGTTGTGGATGACGCTGGAGTTGTCGACCAATGATGTCCCATACGTGCTGCATTGGAGAAAGATCTTGTGATCTAGCAGGCCAAGGCAGCATGTCGACACTCTGTAGAGCATGTTGGGTTACAACAGCGGTATGAGGGCGAGCGTTATCCTGTTGGAAAACACTCCCTGAAATGCTGTTCATGAATGGCAGCACAACAGGTTGTATCACTAGACTGACGTACAAATTTGCAGTCAGGGTGCGTGGGATAACCACGAGAGTGCTCCTGCTGTCATACGAAATTGCTCCCCAAACCATAACTCCAGGAGTAGGCCCTGTGTGTCTAGGCCGCAGGCAGGTCACTAGCAGGCGTTTACCTGGCCTCCTTCTAACCAACAAACGGCTATCACTGCGTCCAAGGCAGAACCAGCTTTCATCAAAAAACAAAAGATCTACACTCCGTCCTCCATTGAGCTCTAGTTTGACACCACTCACGTCTCAAACGGCTGTGGTTTGGAGTCAGTGGAATGCACTGTACAGGGCGTCTGGCTCGGAGCTGTTCTTGAAGTAACCGCTTGTAACAGTTCGTTGTGTCACTGTCGTGCCAACTGCAGCTCGAATTTCAACTGCAGACGCAGTATGATTAGCCGCAGCCATACGCCAAATACGACGGTCTTCCCTCTCAGTAGTACCACGTGGCTGCCTGGAACCTGGTCTTCTTGAGGCAGTACCTTCCCTTGACCACTGCCGCCAATACTCATGCACAGTGGATACATTCCTGCCAAGTCTTTCAGCAATATCGCGGAAAGAAAACCCACCTTCTCGTAGCCCTACAACACGACCTCGTTCAAACTCAGTGAGTTGTTGATAATGTCTTCTTCGTATTTTCAGAGGCATCCTTGACTAACATTAATCCACTACGTCAAATCTCACCTGTAAATAACGATCACGAACCTTACAGTGCTTATTTAAAGCAAACCTCATTTGCATGTTCATAGTGTCGCTACTAGCGCCACACTTACGCGCGTTGCTCGAAATTGGCTTGCTCGAACACACCTAACAAATTTCTTTTATCTAGTACAGCTCCTTCCTAGTGTTGGGATTTTTTTTAATCAGTGTATATTTATTAAATAGATCTAATATTAAAAATCGGGTATCTTGCTTTTGTAAAGCCCAAACATTAAAATGCGGGTAAAAATAAAAAAAAACGGATGTGATTTTATACTTCCCTTTAGGTTAGGTGGCTTTAGTTTCTTATATAGGCGGCTTTAGTTTCTTATACTTTAAAATGTATTTATATTTAAAAAATGTTTTTTTATCCCGAATTCATGATATTTGAGTAACATGTTTGCATTTTATAGTATTTCATATTTTCTTGTCTCTAATATAAGTTAAAACATTCAAGTTAAGACTCATTACCTCTTTGATGTTATGAATTCCAATTTTAATAATATAGCAATTCAGTTTTTATAATCCATAATAATGCTTTATAATGATGCAATGGTTGTTGTTGTTTGGTTAATTACCGCAATAACCTGGGTGTACTGTGCAAAACATATGGTAGAATAAGAGAGGACTTTTAAAAGAATCGTTTTAGAAAAAAAAAAAACGTATATGCAGCTAAAACTGCATAGAGTATTAAAACTCTATATAAAAGTAAGGCAATGGTTAGAGAAAATTCAAAATAATTGCTCAACGAAGAAAACACATTGAACAAAGAAAGAAAAGCAGACTAAAAAAGGAGTTAAATGCAGTTGATAAAACCAATAGCTTTTAAAAATGCAAAATATTTGGGTGAGGATTTTCACCTACCAGGTCCTGTAATCATACAGAAGACGAATTAAAAAAAACTACGGCGATGAACATTAAAGTCATGAAATTAAATTAAAATATGTTTAAAAGTGAATGACAGGATGACAGGTAATATGACAAGCCGGACACATTGGTATCTTTTCAGCAAGGATGAGATGACGATGAGTATAACGGTTGTGCCCTATACGGAGTCTAGTCAGTTCGACATCAACCTCTGGTATAGGGTGAACAAACAACAAACCAATAGTAGACATGAGAGAATGAAGTTTATTTTGGATCCACCAATCTTATGCCAATTGCCAAGTCGAATGAATATGTTTAATGAAAGACCTCCTAATGTCACAGTATGGAAGTCTTTTGGACAAAAAAGAACTTGCAGATTTTGTCGCTGAATCAGCCTCTTCATTCCCTGAAATACTTATATGACTGGGAACCCAAGTAAACAGAATATGGAAACTATCATTTTGCTCGAGATGCAGAGTGAATAGAACTCTAATCGCAATCGGATGCATTCGATTACTGAAATGCGAAAGTGTCTCCAAAGCACTCATACTATCGGTATAAATAATGAAGTTACGCTAAGAAGGGGGCGAAATTTTCTCCAGAGCACAGAAAATTGCAATCAACTCAGCATTAATGACTAAACAGCAATCATGTAAAAATAGCTAATTGTATCATATAGAAATATGCCCTAACCAACATGGCCATCCTATTTTGAGTGAACCGTGAAAATTGGTGTAAAAGAAAAATACCGATAGCGATGACGCAAAATCAGGCTTTTAAAAATAACTGGATCATTTGACAATTTATCGAATCCCGCAAAGGGATTCATGTAAGAAAATTGTGGAATACCACTGAAGAGGAAGCAAAATAAATCTACTGTCTTAATTATAAAATTTGAAAGGCCCGGGTCATGCATGAATACTTTCGCTCTCTCACTAAATGGGATTCAAACTGATCCATAGAAAACATTTAATTCCACATTTTGAAACAGAGTTTCATTTATTTCCAAAGTATATACCCTTTTACACAACTGATTCAATTGAATCAGTTCAATGCAAATTTTTCAATAAACGAATCATATTTTTCAGTAATGAATTTAAATTCTGTGTTCCACATAAATTATTTTCTAGCTTTAAAAATCTATATGTTGGCAACCAAAAGTGACTATATATATATTCAATATAAAAGCCTTTTTTGACCAGCTGGCTCTCAATGGTTTTCAGTATTTAAATCTAAATTAAATAGGTTAGACATAACTGCATTTTAAATATTTCAGATGCCTTATTTTATTATGCACTTGGGCGGTCAATGCAGGGATGGTTAAAGCTGGTTGTGGATGACGGTGGAGTTGTCGTCCAATGATGTCCCATACGTGCTCGATTGGAGAAAGATCTGGTGATCTAGCAGGCCAAGGCAATATGTCGACAATCTGTAGAGCATGTTGGGTTACAACAGCGGTATGAGGGCGAGCGTTATTCTGTTGGGAAACACCCTTTTGAATGCTGTTCATGAATGGCAGCACAACAGGTTGCATCACTAGACTGACGTACAAATTTGCCGTCAGGGTGCGTGGGATAACCACGAGACTGCTCCTGCTGTCATACGAAATTGCTCCCCAATTTCTTATGACAGCATATTTCGTATTGCGTTGTTTAAAAAATTCTTACACTGGAAAAAAGCTGCAAAGTATACCTGGTGTTTTAAACCATCTTTAGTGGAAATAATTGCGTACCTACCTACTTGGACTACTTATCCTTTCTAGGCCCATAGTTATTTTAACTACCAATTATATTCTCTAAATCTATTTCATGACAAAGTAATGTTTTGGATAAACGTATTTTTTCATTACTATTTGGCTTTTGTCACCAATTCTTTTGTCATCAAAGGCACCAATTCTTTTCATTTTAATTTCCTCCGATCTTTTTTAATTGGATAATTTCGCAATTTTCATCTTGACTTTCTAAGATTCTATTCATTTTGTTTATAAACTCACTTTGGAATGTTTAATAATGAGTATAGACATAATTTATATCAGTTTGAGCATATATTTTTTTTTTGAAAATATATTTTTTTTATTTCTGTTCTGAAGTATTGATCTTGATTCATCAAAATATACTGAATATCTAATTTGTTTCGCTAACTAATTCCTCTTTGACTCTTATTTCAGCATTAAATATATTAAGAGATACAAATAATGTATATTTTTGCTATCATCCATTCTAAAAATTGCAGTGCAAAAATGTAAGTTTAATTGCTTTAATGAACTTCCTAATGAATTTTTTTTTTAATTATGATTTACTATAACTGTGATGCATGCTTAAACAACTTCTGAAAACAGCATTAGTAGTTTAAACTGCATTTTAACATAAGTTAATTAGCAATTAAGAAATACGAAAATGCATTATTTTTCATCAGCATCTAATTTTTAAGGTAATTAAATTAAGAAGCGTTTGTGTTCAAAATGTGGTCATGCGAGAAAAAAATTCGAACTGTAATGACAACTGTTTATAAATATATCATTTTGTTATGAAAAGTAACTCCTTATAGAATCGTGATACGTTTACTTGCACCTAAATCGGGAAATACTCCCTCGTGTTAAGCGTACAAAGCGCATAACATAATATGGCTTTATATACAAAAATTTCTGCAAATTTTTTTGAAGAGTCTGTCAATCTCAATTCTTAATTTGGCCTATATTTTTTAACTACTAAATATGAGAGCTTGTAGCAATAAGTAATAACTACTTGTAGATTGAAGGACCTTTTTAAGATCTAAATCTTCATAGAAATTGAATTCTATCTCATCAGCTTACAGTAGTGAGAGAAAAACAATAGAGTTATGTTTTTTTAAGATATGAAAATTCACTTCGAATGAACTGGTAAAATAAAGAATATAACCTCTAATTTAGTGACCCTCTGAAATTATGTGAAAATTGAATTGAAACAACGGAAAATAATGAACAATATAAATATTTAAGGAAAGCGTTCCTCATTAGAGTCTATGATTTATTAAAAAAAACATAAAGTCGAGAGACCTTATCTTAAATAAATAACATTACGAATTAAATAGTATTCCATTGTATCCTGATACAAAATACTTAATTTAGTTGAACTAATTAAGATTGAAATAAAGTAAATAAATATAAATCTATGTCTTGATTCTCATGTATATTTGAGTCAGAAACATGGCAAGAATGTAAACCTTTAATGTGCAAACACAAACAGATAGTTTTTGTCTCAGCAAATAGTTTTCCTTGGTATAGATCTTTATTTGCTGGTGTTTTTAATCTTCCATGGCAAACCAAAAATAACAATCATTCATTTGAGTACACAAACCTCCAATTTTATCATTTAAAGGGGTTTTTTTTTGTAAATAATTCTGTAAACAAAACAGGACTTTCTTGTATAAACAGTTTTGAAACAGGCTAAGCAATTTTGTACACCTAATAATTAATAGGGGCCTGTGATCGTAAGAAAAAATGAATATTCCGAAGATTTATAGAAACAATATAAGAATATTTTAATTAAAAATTATCTGAAAAAATAATTTCGATTTACTTTTTATTATAATTAATTTCTACTTGTATTCGCTACTAGTTCTTAAATATGTAATTATTTTTTTTATTTGATTTCAATTCTTCCTTTTCTGTTTTTTCCCTGTATTGTTTGAGCCATATGGTTTTATTTTTAAAAAATTCCAAAATTGAAGTTTATGTTTTTAACACGAGTCCAAAATAAATCCAAGAGCATTTATTTTTCTGATGATTATAGGACAAAAGAGTTTTTATATAGTATCAAAATCATTAAATTAATTCTCATTTAGTACTACATCAGGCTTTTTTAAAAGGAATAGTTCAATAGCATTATAGCTGAAATAGCTAGCTTTAAAAAATTATCGCTGTAAAATGTTTAAACTGCATATTAAGTAAAATATTGACTCGCTAGTGCAAAAGATTTTGCTAAGAAAAAAAAAGAAAATACTTTCTAGTTACTACATAGCATACCTTATTTAAAATCGTTTTCTAAATAAAATATTATTTTTCTTTCGATCTAGAAGGGTGTATTTGTGAAAAAAAATAACTTCTACATTAATTTCTGCTTTTTATATATCTTTTCTCAAATGCAGACAACATAAAATGGAAATAAGAATTGCAAAGATTTTTTTATAGTTACGAGATACATTTGTTCTGCATGATTGGACACGTACTCTGATTGATGAAAGCAACAATAAGATCACATTGACTGCCTAACATGTTTAAGGAAGGCTTCATTAGTCATGGACATAATTTATATAACTGCAGTTATTTCTTGTACTATTGTAGAGGATAAAAAATGTCGATGATAAATGAATGAGATGTTCTTAGAAATATCGAATGGTAGACGGAAGCATTTCTGTTATAAAAATAAATAGAAAATATTTTATTTTCTTATCATTCTGATTTATTTTATCTAGTCTACTTTGATATTAAGAAGTGTTTATATCCATGCTAAAGAATGCAAGTATTTACATTAGAAATACCGCTGAATATGCAAATTCCAAATTTTTCGAAAATTGCGGAATGAAAAATTTGAAAAATTCTACATTTGCTCTAAATTACAAAAAAGTCATATATTATTTTTAAAATAGATTTTTAAATGAAACAAAATAAATAGAGATAATTTATATAATCACCAATCCATCATGTAAAATGCAGCTTTCTATTATTAAACATGTTCAATACTATGGTTTTGTCCACTCTTACTCTAATTATTTTTGCATGACTGTATTGTTTTCTCTGTGAATACCCTTTGCACATGCTTTAGTCAGTGTTTTGAATACTAAATACTAATTTCAACAATAACTATAATATTTCTAATGTACATTCAATGACATTTTCTATGCTTATATTCTGTGAATGTTTTATTCAATGTGATCGGGACAATAATATTAGTTATAGTATCTGTTATCCTTACGTTTTCAGAACAGAAATGTTTTGAGATAAATAAATTATTTTAAAAGTGTAAACTGTTATAAAGTTTAAAGATTAATTTAAAAATTAAGCATCTTATCATGTATTTCCCTAACGATACATTGCTCTCCTATACAAGTTGCTGGAAAAATGGGATGTTGTGCTGAATCAATTCTTGTACGCCATAGCAATGATTTCATTAGTGATTTTTGCACTATTTCGAAAAAACGTGGTCAGTTTTATGAAGTAAACAGACGTATTATTTATACCATGGGGCAAATAGGTCGTGGTCGAGAAGTAAACCATGTCATGACTTTTATGAACATGTTTCCACCACCAAATCCTATTTCATGTAATAAACACATGAAACCTTTGCTGCGTGTCATGAAACCACTTGTTGAAGAAACCATGTGGGTGGCTGCTTATAGCTTTCGATAACTAAATGAAACCTATGAGTGCGGGGTGTCTGTTGATGGAACCTGGCATAAACGAAGCCACTTCTCATTAAATGCAGTTGTGGCAGCTCCTTCTATCAATACAGTGGAAGTGCATGATGTCGAAAGATTGTATTGGCTGTCGCAAATGGTATTAAAAAGACAAATCCGCCGTATAGAAAACAAACCCTATTTACTGTATTACTTATCATGATTCATCAAATAACATGGAACCCGTAGGTACAGGAAGAATTTTTCAGCGGTCAGTGGAGACAGGGGGAGAAGAGTATAGAAAGTTTTAAGGAGATGGCGACAGCCAAAGCTATAATGCAGTGTGTGAGCTTGATCCATATTGTGGTAAAAGCATTCAAAAGAAAGAAGGCATCAGCATTGTCAAAAAAAAAGCAAACTGCCATGTTTAAACTTAAAAAAACTGTCAATGAATAAGAGGAAAATAGAAGATGATATATGCCTCGATAAATAGAATGGAAAATTATTTTGGTCCAGCATTACGTAATAACTCTGGCTCTGTAGTGTCAAATGTAATTTGGAGCACAATGTCAGATGTAATTTGGAGCACAATGTCAGATGTAATTTGGAGCACAATATCAGATGTAATTTGGAGCACTTTTACCTCCTTAATTCTCAGGATACTCATCCGTAATGTCCAAAATGTAGTGATAGCTGGTGCTCAACTCAACATACCACTGCTCATGGGAAGCAAAATTCCTATAAACATAATGGATCTGCCATTGGATACTATTATACATCAAATAATTTATTCAAGATTAACTTCAGCAGAAGTGCGAGAAAAGTATCTTCATGGCAAAAAGAAAAACACCGACAAATGTCTCCATTACCCCATTTAGAATGGTATCCGTAAACTAAATTCTGTAACTTTCGGTTTTAGATGCTGTTCTTAACTTCAACAGTGGGCACAAACCAGATTTGGAGATTATGAAGCTGGTATTAATCCAGGATATTTCATAGTGGAATGCTTAGACAATAGATACAAATTAAGAATATAAGGTTGCGACAGTCAGCACTATAAAAACATAGAATAAAATGTTTATGTGGGATTAAAAAAAAGAAGGTAAAATAATTGAAAATAAGGAGTGAGCTACATTTCAGAAAGTTTCTAATATTATAAATAGTAATTTATTGGAATTTTTTAAATATATTATAATGAAAACAAACATGCTTTCAAAGCCTTAAACTTATTTTATGAAGAATGATATTTTTCCACTATGTTGCTTCATTCAAACAATCATAACACAACAAGAAATTAACCAAATACAATTATTTGTCAATCAAAATATGTATAAAACTATGGATGTTGTGTACCTCAATAAAAGTTATATTTATAGAAATACATTTTTAATAGCTGCTTAAATGTTAAAATTACGGAAAAAAATTGGTGATGGAAATTCTATTCTTTGGTGATGGAAAAATTGTAAAAAAAGATATTTAATTATTATAGCATGATTGATTCAGACAATATGAAGGTTAATATTAGGCATAATTTCCAACTGTAATTGTGTGTTTGTACAAATTATAATTTAAGGTATCATGTTTCAAAAAAAGCTCATTAACTAATTAAATACTAATTAATAATTAGTGTAATGTGTTTTTTCTCAATGAAATGAGTTTAAACTTATATCAATGATCAACAGTTTTAAAGTTAAAATTATAAAAAAAAATCTTCAAATGTTTAAGCACGCCTTAAATCAGCATGAGCAAAGTCATGGTGGTGAGTCTAATGCCTCTTGACCATAGAAAGCCTGAATGAGTCGAGGTCTTTCGAATTAAGGCAGAGGTATGAGCCTTTCGTTTTTAACGAGCACCGTTAAGGTGAAAGTACGACTTTGCTCGAGCCACACGACACAACCCTTTTTAGGGAGTGGCCGAACTCATTCATACACTCATTCCTCCATTTGCAAGTCAGAATTTTGATCCAAATCAGAGACTGAATCATCCCTGATTCAGTATCCCAAGAGGTATAATTTGTTATGGTAACTTGGAGGACTTTGCAGTCACGACATATTTAACGTGCCCCAACTGCCATTAGCCAACACGGTGGTCTTTGGCAGAGACAAGGACAGAATTTGTGCAAAGTCATACAATATCTATAGAATATTTCTATAGATTCGTTTTTTATAAGCGGTTATACACGTTTCAAGTCAAATGTTCTCTAATAGAACAAAACACTTAACTGGTTCTTTTCTAATTGAGTTGTCGCCAGACTTTGTCACCTATGCTGTCAAGAAAGTCAGATATAGTTCCAAAATTATTCAAGAATTGCATTAAAAAACAAATTTATTTTGAAATCCTTTCAGTGAGACATATACTGTCATATATTAGCTTTAATTTAGTAGAAAAAGTGTTTGATTTTGCATCCTAACTCACCTTTGCTTTAGCTTTTGTTTGATTTTGTGTCAATTAGATTAGGGATAGCTTTGATTTTGAGTTAGAGTTTTATTTTTTTTCTAATAATGAGAGGGATTCTAACAGATTTTAATCAAAGCAAACTGCATTAACATTAATTTTTTTCCAAGCATTTTTTTATTTGGACATATTTTACTAGTAAAACGAACTTTTACTATATATAAAGACCATCAACTGAGATATCACTAGAGAACATTGCTGTCTTTATACACAGGTATTACACAGATCGAGATGAAGGATACAGAATTATTCTCAAAGATTGTTGATCTTTTTATAAACGTCAAAAATTACACAAACCAAGATGAAAGATACCGATAAAAAAACTTAGTCCCTTCTATTGGCGTTAAGCTTGCACAAGTTAAGAAAGATACCAAAGTACTATCAAGGATAGTCACCCATTCTATAAACATCAAATAGTGAATAAGTTGAACATTGAGATACCCTGTGAGAGCTCCACCTTCCATAAGCATCAAACAATTCAGAAATTCTGTACAAGTACGCCAGCAGAGTGAACCCATTCCAACTTTATAAACTTTAATAAGAGATGAAATCTAGAAATATTATAATAACTATCACAAGTAAAGATGTTTGAACAACAGATGGTGATTAGAAATAATTACATTTTTTATTTTCAGACCAAAAGTGTTTAACTAATTAAGATTATAGGGAATCTTGTACAATGGAGCAGTATATTTGAGAATGTTTAGTTAATATAGATATACAGTTAAGTAATTTAATTATTTATTTGAACTGTGCCCATATCCCTTTCAAAAAATAATATCTGACCATTTTCCAGAAGAGTTGTTAGCTAAGTTGTTGAAGTATTTTTTCTCAAAGTGATGATCGCCAAAAGCAGTTAACTTCAATGGGCTCTTTTCTGAAGTCAGCGAAGCGATAAAATTCTATCAATGGCTCTTTTTTTAGGTTTTAGTGAGGGTTTGATCTTTCTATTCTCTTCGAAAAGTCTATTATGGCTCTCTGGGGTAGAAAATCAATGGCACCGATTGTTTCCCTGTGATTCGTATAGAAGAGATAAGGATATTTGATATTAAATATTTTAATGATCTCTACTAATTTGTATCAGTTTTAAGATATGATTGGTTTCTAAATAAATAATTAAAACTTGAAAATTATTTTACATGTTAACATTAAAAATTTGTATATGATCAGACTTAGTTTGATATAGTTTACAAATTAATTGTTATTTTTATAAATTATTTTCATGAAATTTTTTCTAATATTTGAATTTTTCATTTAAAGAATTTTCTTGTTTATTATATAATAGAAAGGAAATGGGAAGAAAAATGATTGAGGCACACAGCATTAGGATTAAACTTATTAGGAAAAAAATATTATTTGATGATAGACTTTATTATGAATCACTAAGTAATTGATCGCAAATTTGAGGCTCTTTGAGCTCTTTAAATTAAATATGAACTGTTATTAGGATCAAATAATTTAAACTAATATGTTTGAATAGCTAAATGACGCATGTCGCAATAATTTTCCTGTTAAACTGGACACAGTGAACATATAGCCTATATATGTTAATAAAATTGATACTTATAAATTAATATTTTATTTATTTTTATTTTGGTAGAGCATGTCATAAACATACTCTACATGGTTCTTTATTTTGAAACTCAATACTGCAAATTTTGTGCTAGACAGTATTTGCTGCATAATTGCATTTAAAAACTATCATTGAATGTCTAACTATTTAATGCAAATGATTGTTTATGCAGGTAAATACTTTTTCAAGCAGTTTGTTTAACATACTTCATATGTTTGTGTTCGTTCAAGCTACTTAGCTCTTAAAATCAATTATACTAATATTTGTTATGTGTTATTATAATTATTCTAAAAATAAGATTATATTACTGCTTTAAAAAGTTTCAAACTGATATTTCAAACGAAAAAATTTAATTAAAACTGATTTAAAATCTGTAAAAAACTTGAATAGTCAAATTATTCGTGATAATATAAATTCAAAAAGACGAAATTTCTAGGAGACATATAATAAATAAAAATGTTTAGTTAAATACTGGATAGCTTATCTAAATGTTTCTTATTTCAGCAGTATACAAAATATTTTTGAATCTAATACGAGATCTTGTGACAAAACTTGAGCGGAAAATTCCTGATTATTCTAACCAGCGGGTGACCGAGCTCCGCTCGGAGAAAACAGGTATCGAAGCTAACTCGAAGATTTAAATTTTCAATTGTGATTTATCAAAACAATACATGCCATAAGAAAATTTGTGAAACCATTGGTGAAAAGATAACCGGTTAAAGTGCACCATTGTAAACTATTCTAAACAAAGTTAGAGTTTTGAAAGGGAACTATTCTATACAAAGGTAAAGATTGAAGCGTGTTGAAGATCAATATTTTTGACAAATTTATTTAGAAAAACCAAACATATATACATACATAAGAAACACATTATAAACCTATAACAGCATAAACATAAAACCTTATTAGTTCGCCATATTGACTATAGATGGCAGCACGTTACCGCTTGAAAATTTAAGTAGCCATTATGGTGAACTAATAAAGTTTGAAAATATCCTATCTGTAACTCCGAACTGCTCGACCGTAGCGCTTCAAAACCGGCGTCAATCGATTCCTCGTGGCCAAAAACCCCAGACCCCCAAGTTTACAGGAGTTTATTAATTCTGGGGCGATTTTCGACTTGGCAACCATTCCTCGTATTATAGTATTAGATTGGTTTAATCCTTCTTTTTATGCTTTTTTTTCCTTTTTTGTGCAGTAAATCAAAGTGATATAATTAAGGTCGTAGATTAAAGGAAATATGTTTAAAAAATCTAGTATAAATATATAATATAAAACAATTAAAAAAAGCATGTTAGAAATATCCATCAATCTGCATGTTAAACCTCAGTAGCAAATCTTCAACGTCTTTCTCTTCTAAATTTCTCTACTCATTATCTCTTTTAATGGCAAAAAATCACAGATTAGTTATTATAAATATTCAAGAAATCGCACGTTTTTTCCAGCTATAAAACTCAGTGGAATGATAAGTTCAAACCCGCTGTATTAATTGTGACATTTCATTTATTCTGTCAGGCTTATTCCGTATTATGTGATAGTCCTGAAAAAGTTGGTATCAACAACCAATTTATAATAAACTTGTTTTTAGTATAATCCTTTGTTCACTTATTGTTATATGAAGATTTCTATTATCATGCAAAAAAGGGTTAGTTAATTTTTAAATGATATATCAATGAGACTATCAACAACTGGTTCTATCAAAAAATGAATCAAAAGATCAACTATTTAGGGTACAAAGATTGTTTTCTACAATTCGTTTTCATTATTAAATTGAAATTATTATATCATCGAAGTCCAACCAATTATCTTACATAACATGTAAACATTAGACGCTTAAATATTCGAAACCTTAAAGACTCTTTACTAGGAACTTAAAAACTTTGGAGCAGCTCTGATGGTAATGGACTTTGTGGGGAAAATACCAAGAAATTAACCAATAAGGTTATTGTAATTTTGCTTTTTTTATAGCTTACAGAAATTGAAAGCTTATGGCACCCAACTGATTCGAAACGGATATCTTTGTAATATATATTATTGGTAAAAATGAACATTTAAAAAAGCTATATTTTAAAAAAGAATATTGGTAAAAAGGATATTTAAAAATTTAACAATAAAATTAAAGAAAAGTTTGTGGATAAAGGAATTTTTACCATTAAAAAGTCAATGTTGTTAAATTTTGCAATGGTTTAAAAATAAATTTGATAAAATAATCTTTTTAAGATTTATTCCCGGAATACGACAATACCTCAAACAATTATTGATTCTCTGATATTTCATTAAAGTAAACCATCCTAGAATGTTTATACCAAACCTCAGTAGCTTGCATATACCATATTGGATACAGTTGAATAAAAGATTTTCCTACAGCAAACCTATAATCGCACATTTCATCATTAACTGCTATAATTGCCACCTATATTCAAATATTAAAGAATTAAGTGAATGGAAAAAGGAAAGTAAACATATGCATTTCCTTAAATTATTTTAAAAATTAAAATATTCAGTTCAAAAAACATGAATGTGTCATGTTTGATATTTTTAAATTGATATTTGTGTCTGTTAAGTTGCAGCTCTTGGTTTTAAAAAATGCCAATTGATCGATTTCTTCAAAAATAAATTATTGGATTTGCTTAGACAATGGATTAATTTTGAGAATACCTGTAGGCTTTAAAGTGGACAACCTCAGATGGAAATAGCTGAATAGCTTGACATATCATAAATGGTGATGTTCAGTATCCACATAGTATCCCACATTATCAATCTAAGAAGACCGTATATGTTCTCCATTTACATGTACCAAAAAAATTTGAAAACAAATAAGAAAAGAATACTTACAAGAATCTGTTCCATAATTTTTATTTTTTAATCCATTCATGTTCTTGAAATTCTATGCTTATATAATAAATAAAAATGTTTCAAATTTTATTGCAGCACTGAAAGGTGTTGTTGAAAATCTAAGAAAAACATTTTTTAAAAATTATATTAATATTCGTGGAAAAAATTATTTAACACTTGTGTTATAAACACTAACAAATATTTTTTTAATTTAAAAAGATAAAAAATTACTTTCTTAAGTTAATATTTAAATGTTATGTTTAAATAAGAACAAAATTATTTTTAAAAATTTCCTGTTTCATTTATTTAAAAAACTAGTCCCAAAATTATATTTGTACTATTGCAACATTAAGGCATAATATTTGTATTCTTTGTCGAGTACGAAACCGCATCAATATCTTTCTCATTAGTAATGATTTTAAAAAATGTACCTTCTTATTAAGCTATTAACTGCTGTTTGCCTTAAAAAATAAAAATAATAGTCTGTCATATATAGTGTACATTATGGGCATGTACCGAATTTCTTCGGAACATATTTATAATGATTTGAGATATTATATTTCACATCGGTAATCTGCTTTTCTGCTACTAGTATAGATTACTTATAAACATTTAATTTATTAAAATTTTAATAAGTTCTTCAGACTTTTTTTTGTCTCCGCTGAGTGTTTTAAACTTTTAAATGAGGTCAGCAGTCTGAAAGTGAAAATACTTTCAAACTAAGAAAAGTGTTTTAAGGCACCTGAAAAATAAACATGAACATCATAAACTTTTTAAGATAAATTAAGATAGATTTTTATGATGAACTAAAAGCAATTTTAAATCGGGAATTCAATAAATCCTTTAGAAGAAGGAACATCCAAGTAAACCTTATAAAAATAAATTGTTTGATAATGATTTTAAAAGAATTTTATTCGTCTCAGAAGCGTTTCTCTCTGAAGAAAAGTATGTATTCATAAGAGTTATTTTTAGATATATCCGTAGATTTAGATAATAATTTAAGGAAGTTCAATTTAGAAAGTTTGAGAAAAATGGAGAGAAAGCCCAAGAAACTCAGCTTCGAAATTGTTGCATTCCAAAAAAATGGTTTTCTCTTAAGTTGGTTCTCGCATGTTTACAGACCAATAATCATCCAAAATGCGTATACCCACGTGTACGCATTTTGGATGATTACTACTACTTCTACTCGTTTCTGCCGAACGGACGCTGAATTGCACTTGAAATTTTCCAGGAAAACCGAGAGATGAAAATTTGCCTGGAAATTGAAATCTGTGTTTCCAAAAATAAATCCTACTTCTTTTCTGTGGTATAAAGCAATTGCTTTTCATTTTTCAAAACCGCAATTTCTTTCGGCATAATGAGACCACTGATATTAAACTGAGTTTTGTAATTTCATTTTAAAACTGTTTTCGGAGTTTATATCAGTAATTCTTACCGATCTTGAGGGAATAATAAACCCAGAACGCTAACGTAGTATTTACATTTTAGATTTGGAATATTTTTCCATCAGTATAAAATAATAACATATAAAGGTCACATTTCAGTATTTAAAATACATCAACTGATATTTTTTATTTTCTGCATTTGCATTTATTCCAAAAATTATTTTATTAAATTTTAGTTTATTTATAGAGATTTCAAAGATAACTGAATATATGAATTTATAATTGAATAGTTGCATTTATTTAACTTTTGATGCAAGACTTATAGTTTGGGATAGAAGTTGATTTTTTTTCATTCGCTAAAACCCATACAACTAATATGTGTGTATTAAAAATATTAGAAGCAAAGACTTTAAAAGGCAAAGTGAGGAATGATTTATATACATAGCAATAAGATAAAACTGCAGTATTTGGTACTCGGCGACCTGACCTAGGGGTAGGGCGTCTCCCTCGTGATGTGGGCATCCCGAATAAGTCCTAGTTTGGGCATGGCTATTTTCTACTCTGTATTCTATCTGTGAGGCGTGTGGAAGAACCTCCTTGTATAAAGAAGTTGGGCTAACAAATATGTGTGTCATCTTCATATGAGCTTGAAATCATCCTTTAGGTACGCAGGGATCTTGGCACTGAGGTGCTACTTGTCAGTAAACTTAAATTCTCTGCAGTTCGTCAGTGAACTATCTAAAGTGCCATAAATAATAACAGTACTTGAATTCATGAATAATAAAAAATTATTCTAAATTTCTAATAATTTTACTGCACCAATGTTTCATCTTAAATTAATTTAAACTTATGTAAAATATTTAATATGGAAACTGGATTTCTGAACAGTCATTAAAATGATATGACCATTTTTAAACACACATTTAATGTGTATAAAATTGCCTTATATACACTTTTTTAAGAAAAAAAAATTCCTCTCTTATTCATCAACCAGAAAAAAATAGAAAACGCCTTTAAAAAAGCATTCATAAGCGTAATACATTCTTCTTTAAAGTTATCCTACCATTTTTCATATAAAACAATATAGTGCAAATTTTATGAAATAATAAATATTATTTTGTACACATAATGCTACTGTTTATAATTTATAAAATAAGAATAAACAGTTTTTTCTAGAATGTTATTGATAATTGTTCCTGAATTAAATTGTGAATCGTTTACTTTTAAAGTTTTCTTCTAGACTTTTTCCCGGAATTTATTATTGAGTTACTGTGTATGTATTTGTATTAGGGATGCGTCTTAATATATTTTTATATACACTGAATAGATGTAACAATTAAGGTCTGATTTAACCTAATTGGAATCCAGGGTTAAAACTTCTTCCCCTCCCATCTGCTCCCCTTCCTCTTCAGTAATGAAGAACCGTGCATAGAACTTGTAAAATAGTCTTAGTCTTAATTCGAAGTGCCCAATTTAACAATTGAATTTAAATTCCGAATGAAATCTGACAAAATTTTACGGCGAGATTTATATTAAAATGCTTTTTTCAATTAAATCATATGTCTATAAGAGAAGCTTCTTAATTTCATTAACTAAATATTAGTACATTTTTAAATAAAAAAATGCATTTAAGAAAGATTTTAAAGGTATTTTTCGACTTTCCCTCTGACTTGAGAGTTCGGAGCAACTACATAATATTGATTACTGAATCAAATTAGATAGTTTATAGAAAATTACCAGCCATAGTTTTAATATGAAACTGGGAAAAGATTGCTTTTAAAGTGTTCTTATACAGTTCTTCTAAAATTTATTATTGCGTTTCTGTGATTGCATTCATATTTGGTATACATTTAATTAATATTTAGGTATATATTCCAGGTTGATGTAATAATAAATGGCTGAGGTTGTGATCGATCAAATTGTATTATGTAACCCGATTTCAAAATGATAGAATTAATATTACAGAATACTATTAGATAACTTTCCTATAAAATTATCGGTAATCGTTCTGAAAAATATGCGAATCGTTTACTTTTAAAGGTTTCTTTTAGAGTCTTTTCAGAATTTAGTATTGCCTTTCTGTGTTTGCATTCGTATTCGGGATACATTTTAATTAATTTTTAGGTATATATTCCAAGTAGATGTAACAATAAATGGTTGAATTTGTGATCAATTAAACTGTATTATAAAATTCGATTTAGATAGGAGAGAATTGATTTTACGGAATCAAATTAGATAGATTTGAAAGAAAACTATCAACCATCATTGAGATATTTAGAATTGTTTGCGTTTAAACTTTCCTTTTACAGTTCTTCCATAATTTATTATCGCGTTATGATGTCTGTATTTGTAAAGGAATGCATCGTAGTTATCCCATTAATATATAAGTAATATATATTAATTAATATATATTAATAATAGATGTAACAATGAATGGCTGTGTTTATGACAAGCAAATTTTCTTATAGAAATCGATTTAAATATGAAAGAGTTGACATTACAGTCATTAAAGAGGAAAAAGGGGGGGATAATGCCCCTTCAGATATATTCATAAAATATATACTAGCGTCCTGACCTAGGAATAGAGCATCTTCCACGTGATCTCAACTTCCGGAGTTAGAGCTCTGGTTCAGGCATAATTGTTCTTTACTCTCAGCTCTATCTGTGAGGTGCGTGAAAGAGCTCCCCTGGAAAAAATGGCTGTGCAAGCAAGAGTGTAATTGTCATCTTCATATGAGTTAGAAGTCAGACTTCTGCCCTCGGGTGCTCAGGGGATCTTGTTCACAAAAGCTACTGCCCAAACTCGACATAAAATCGCTGACCCGGTAAGCTAGATTGTCAATAGCAAGGACCATAAATAACAAGGACATTTTGAAAACATTAAATCTCAAGGTTAAAAGGAATTCAGTGGAGAAAATGACTTGACAAAGTTATTATTAAAATGATAACTTGCTCCATAAAAATTATAAAGGTGGTATAATAAAAGAAAGATTAATTCGAAAAATATAATATTAATCATGATGTGTTATCATAAATTTCTAATCAAAGAAACTATATTTTTTCTGGAATTATTTCTTTTAAAAACGTATGCAAGGAATATTTAAATACATTTTCTTTTTCTTGAATCATTTAAAATAGTTTTAAAATATCTGTCATGGTTACTTTATAAAGTCTTACTTTTTTATAGCAAGCGTTTTTGTACTGGCTTAATAAAAAAATACGAGTATAAATCATACATTTTTTTGTTCCTCAGAACAGGATAGTGGATAGCAAAATTGTAGAAAAAAACAACTGTGATCAATTGTTACTTTTCTAGATGAATTTTCTTCACGCAAGTGATAAACGACTTAGTGCATTCATTATTTCCAGTTAGATTCAAACCACTCCAGATACGAAAAAGCAATTTTAAAATGCATTTTTTAAAGAAAATAGATTAACTAAAGTATATATATATATATATATATATAAATCCAAGTTAAATACTCGATCGATATCTCATCAATCATGATATAAGACACTTGAAACAAAGAAAGTACTTCAAGACTTTGAAGATAAAAATTTCGAATTATCAAAGCGATAGGCGAGTAAAATTGTAGAAATGTACATATTTTAATGCCTTTTGAAATTATTTCATTTTCTTTAGAATCATTGCAAAGAGGAAATAAAATTTACTAAATATTAAATAATCTGAAATCTTTAGGTTTGTAACTGCCTTAAGTAAACAGTATCAGCAAAGAAATAACATTTTTTTATTATTCCAAAAACTATTATTTTATTGTCTTATTCCAGAAAACATTATTATTATGTTATTATTCCATATAGATTAACCTCTATATATTCAAAACATATTAACTTCCCGATCTTTAAACGACATTACTAGGGATATGCCGATATCTACGATATAAACAATGAAGTGTAACCTTGTTCATAAAGTGTAAATTAGTTTTTAAAGTTTTTAATTTCTTGTTTATGTAATATAGAAGAAGTTTATTAATCTTCAATCTCTTGATTTTTAAACTTCACTGTACTCAAACAGCACATGTTTGGAATAAATTCGACTGTCTGCGGCAAAAATTACTCAAAAAAATCTTAATCTAGAAATTTGGCATACAATCCTTACATTAAATTTGTAGATTTCCCTCAAATTTTTAATAAACTCTGCTAGGAGTATGTCTGTCCATAAGGGTGTTTGAATATAATTTAGCTCGATAATGCAAAGCGAACAGAACTGAATAAAAAAAATTCGGAACGCAGAATTAATATCTATAGATCTTGACACCGATAGGAATTTGAACCAAATCCAAGTGTAGGGTGATTGTCTGTCGGTCTGTACTTTTAGAATCATGTAAAAACGATTGCTCTAAATTGATATTATTTAAATACATCAAAATTTGCAATTCAAAAAATATTTAAGCATAAATTCGATTTTCCGACATATTTTCATTTATGTCATCATTCATTTAATCTTCCACCACAATTGTAAGCAAATGATTAATCAATTACAAATTTTAATTTGCAAACTAAATTAGATAAATGATTAAAAAAGGTTTAATAATCTTTTCAGATTTATAAATCTCTCTTTTTCTACCTCTTCATTATACTTTCCGAAAATTTGTTAAAATCATACCATAAATTTTTCTTTCGGTTTATATTTAACAAACGTGAAATTTTAGAAAAATAAATTTACTAACTAGATAACTTTATCAATTTTTATTTTGTATTTATACTTGAAGATTCAAATACTACTGTTAAATCAATTAATTTTGTGAAAAAATTTTCATCAAAAGTAATTTGTAATGATTTTCTTTCCTTGTTATTTACAAGCTCATTGTGGCCGCCAGTAAAAGTATTTCTGTTTCAAAATTGTCAAAGGCTTTTAGTTTGGTTCACATTGGTTCAATCTGACTGAAGGAACCGATTCCATCATCTGTGCGGGCCTAGTACATAATTACTATGGTGTGTATCAAATAACTTTTTCCGTACTTTATTTCTCATGTGGTGTGGCTAGTTAGTAACTTTGCCAATTTTTTTTGTTCATAGCAATCAGAAATAACAATTAAAGCAATTAATTTTGTGAACACATTTTCATCAAATACAATTTGTATTAATCTTCTTCCTCACTCTACCCTATTGTACTATTATTATACAATACTGCATGATTCGCAATATTAGATAATATTGTGGAACATTAATTGATATCATATAACATCTCACAATATTGAACAATATTGTGATACAGGCTATGCTACATGTATCTTACCTTTCTTGCTCTGATATGCAGAAAAAGAGATTCGGTTTCAGAATAGGAATACCAAAATGATCCGATTCTGTCATATATGCGAATTTAGTGTACATTTATTATGTCGTATATGGAAAGCTATTCTCACACTTTCTTGCCGATATGGTGTGGAACTTTTCTGAGATAGTTTTTATCACGTAAGATATGTTAAGATTGGTTTGAAAAATATGTATTGTTTAAGCTTAAAACGAAATGCAAATCCAAGCCAACTCAACCCAACCCAACAACTTCTACTTCCTATCTTAAGTTATGATAAATAAGATATATTTCGCTCATTTGAAATACTACTGTTTGTCTCAAGAATTCATATACTTATATAAAATACTTTTTTATCCTTATGAAACAAACTATCTATTTCTTAAGACGTACGATGTGCTGAAATTTATCACCTAAAGTAAGGTAATACATAAAGAAATTTATTACAGGCAAGGTGAAATGTTTGGGGAGAGTAAATGTTTTAAAGAAAGATATGCCGGTGAGACGTGGTTTCTAGTAAATGTTTTTTCAGTGGAACAGGAAGTAATAAATATGATTTATAGAATAACGTCTAGTCAGAGTTATTTGTCACTATTAGTGTTTGTGTAGGTTCTGATGGTAAAAACTTTATGCATGCTACTGGTGAAATGTTTTAAGCATCACTTCTGTTTGATAAAAAAGTTTTCTTTCAAAGGTTTAAAGTTAGGCATGGTTACAAAAATTCTATGTTGGGTGTTTGAAATCTAATCATTCACAGATAAATACTTCACATCCTTTGAATTATGATGTTGCACGTCCTGAAAGAAAGCATTCGGAAAATAAATCAAGGATTTTTTTCGGGGGGGGGGGGGGGAATACTAATGGTGCATTCAGTAATATATGTCTATGATTCTCATTGTTAATTATAGTGAAAACATTTGATATAAATTTTTAAAAAATCTTTGCATTTTGAATGAGTGAAGCACTTTAACTAGTGAATAGGAATTCTTCCTTTAAAAAATGGCTTCATTTTGTAAAAAAAAAATGTTGATGAAAATATATATGTAGAAATTTGTAGAATCAATATTATAGTGAACAAAGTCCAATCGCAAATTGAAAAATAAACTAAAAAATACTGTAGAATCCTTTTGATACAGGTTGGTAGTGTTAATTTGCTTTAAATTAATTTTAAGGGGGTAAATTCATAAACGAAGATTAAAGAAGTCACAAAGCTCAAATGTGGCCAAATTGTTTTTAAACCCTTTATTCATCTTATATGTATGTACTAAAGAAATTGAGTTATTAAGTTTTGCATTATTTTGAGTATTTAAATACCCATCACACGAACAAGATTAGCTCGTAAATCTATAATATTATATGATCTAATATATTGGATAACAACATCAAAATTAAAAAAAAATAACTGTTCAAGTAAATCAACAAAAATTACTTTGAAATGATGTATATTAATCTAATATGCAAACAAGATTTCAGTAAATGTTTATTGTTCATTTAGTCATTTTTTCTCATTTTAGAACTAAAATCTTTCTTACTGAATCGCCATTTGTATTCTTATTTAGGTTAACCGTTATAAATAAAAATAGAAAAATTTCAAAACTTCATAAAAAAATCAAAATATAATTTAGAAGCAGAAGTTGTGTATAACGCGTCTGTTTCAGAATGAAATAGATCGCTACCAATGGAAAATTAATAGCATTTACATGCCTATTTGCTGATTGCAAAAAAAAAATCATGGATACTCATTATGTTAGAGACTCATTAACTCCCAATTTAATTTAAATTTTATTTTGAATTATTTTTAAATCTATACTTGTTTTATAGAATTTCAAACTTACTAGACTGAATCTTATAACTTTAATAGAGCAATTCTATGTATTTTATTATATATAAATTTATCTCATGCATTTCGGAAACGCCTCTAAGGATTTAGATCAAAATTTAAATTGAAATAATGTTTTGTATTTTATATATAAAAATGGCTATAAAAAGTGATTTTACACCCAGATTCTTTAATTATTATAATAAACTATGATTAAAAATATATATTTAACTCCCGCTTTGAAGTATGAGAATTGTAGGCACAACAACACGAATGACTCGTAAGTTGGATGTTGATCAGTACATCGATTCAAATCACACTTTTTGCTTGCTTTTTCGACTTATATGTTTATATTTAATACATTTCTGTTTAATTGTCCTTCCTGAAGAAAAGCAAATTCAGAAAAAAATATTTTTGTATAATTAATTATCAGAGTGTTTTTTCCTATCTGCTTTCAAATTTACAATGTCATATAGCACCATCTTGGACTCAATTTCATCGAGATAAAACTGAGTATAGCTTCAAAAATATAAGTAATGATATAAGTAATTAAACTATAAAAGGAATACTGTAATGTAGCGAATTTCATTGATCATGACGAATAATATGTTAAACTAAGTGCCTCCATGTTTTTTTTTATTTATTTAAAGGGCCAAAATATTCGAAGCTAAGATTCAAAAATATTCATATATAATCTAAATATTTTCTCAAAAAAATCCTAGATCTTGGAGGCTCTATTTTCCAGATATTATGTTAATAAAAAAACTAGCTTAATTCTGCAAACTAGCAACTAGGACTTAAATACATTAAAATTTAGATCCAAGGTACGTACAGTGACGTATTTTCGCTCAGATGGTTTAATTTCTCGCCTCTTGTCCCAAGGTATGTAGAGGCCTTAAAATCTACTTGGACGTGTATCATAGTGCTAAGCCAAAAGTAAATTTAATTGTTCAAGTCTTATTTTCAACTTTTACATTTTCTTTAAAGGAAAAGTCTTAATTCACCGACAAAAGTGTTAATGAAAATGTAAAATGTTAAGTTGAATTCTTAATTAAGTTGATTAAGCAAATTTTAGCGGAATCAAAACGGTGGTCTGAAAATTCTTTTCTTAAACTTTCAGAATACTTTCTTATCGAATATTTTTCCTATTCGCTGGCTTTAACAGTTTCACCACGGTTTGGACAAATAATCTTGATATAAAAATTGAACTATTTCCTTGAAATCATGAATAAAAATCGCTAAAGAACTAATTAATTACTGCTTTAAATTATTTGTATATAATAAAATACAAGATTCAATGGCCTAGAAACAATAAAAATATGATTTAGTCGATAAAAAGCGTAATATCTGTACAAATAATAGCTATAAATGCATTAGGATTTGCTTTTCAATACAAGCGATATCACAAGATAAATTTTAAGATAAAAGTAATACTGAAACAAATTTATCTTGCTACTTTTTTTGCCAATTGTAGAGTATCATGAAAGTTCCTCAAAATATATCAGCGCTTGTGACCTCTTATTACTAAAAACAGCCACTGGATACGTGTAGCCTCTTAATAAATTACAAATGCACATCAAGTCCATATCCAATTTTCAATTCGACTTCTTTTCGGAAGCCTAAAACCAACTAAGCGTAAAGTTGAAGCTTGTTATAAAAGGATTGTTACTTGTTAAAAACGGATTGTGTGATTGAAGTTTTAAACCGGGTTTCGAGGAATCATGTTTCGAAGCACGTTAATGGATAAATTTGTTAATACAATTTACCATCCAATTTCTTTTTGAATACTGCTAATTTCAAACTTTTGTTGCTGGTAATAAAAAAATATGTCCTTAAATAGCTCACCTACAAAATAAAATCAGTTTCAAGAGAAGAATGTTTCAAAAATATTGTATGCATATGAAATTCAGTCAGTTTTTGGAATGTTAAATTTTGAATTCAATTCCAAACTAAGTACATAATAATTGCTGTGTTAATGTAGAAACTTAATTTAATATTTAGAGTTATGCTAAATTGCCGAAAATTGAATTAAAATCTAGAGATTAAATTATCATAAATCATAATATTGTAAACATTAGAAATGATGCGGGTTTATAAGTGATTATAGTGCCTAAATATGAGTCTGAAAATCCAAATGTTTTACTTAAAATTGTAATAATTTTCATTGCTCAAATTTAATTAATGAAATTAAACAATTAAGTTGTTGATGAAAATATAATTTTAAAAAATCTGTGAAGTTAAACTACTAATGAAGAAAGTATTTCAATTAAACTAACTGTTATTCCAAGAAAAATGATTTTTGAAATATATTTAAAATAAATATTAGAATTTTAATTAACTATATAAATAAACCTTAAGCTTAGCCACCTATTTTTTAATTCCTCCTTTTTTTTAAAAATTCTATTTCGTATATTTTTCGAATCCCCTTTTCCAAACCCTACTTCGTTTCCATGTTGTTTGTATTTAAAATATTTCTATGCTGTATTAAAAATATTTGAAAATTTTAAGAAATATCTTTGGTTCAGCACTTAGAGATATTCCATAATAATTTCCAAAAAAAAGTATTCAAAAATGTTTATTTTAAAATAGTGATAAGAAGCAATAAAAATTATATTAAAATAGAAATAAATTAATAGAAATATTAAAATAGAATTAATGAAAATAGAAATATTAAAACAAAAAATTCAAATGCATTTCAATCCAAAAATTAGGAGCACATTTTATGCCAGAAATTCTTTAAGCTTAGGAATACGATTTGTATAGTGAAACACTATTAAATAAATAACACTAAAGGCATTTTTTACAATTTTTACATTATTTTATAAACAAATTCAATTTATTGGTGGATTACACTACGGTTCTTTTCCTGCTAAATAAAATTTCAGTAAATCAACCGTCTAATTATTCTTCCAATAATCTTTGTTCTATTTTTATACGTTTTTATTTAATTGAACTATTTTCAGTTTGTAATGATGAAATATTTGAATATCTTATTTTTATTACTTCATCACATGCTAAAATTTCTATTCATAGTGCTAATAACGATAGAAAATAAATTTAGGATCAAAAATATAAAGAGAAATAAAATAAAATTTGCTTAATTATATTAGTGTAACTTCTATTGTTTGACAAATATCTTTTTAATTCTATTTATTAGTTAATTTTTTTACGCGATTTTAAACTGTTTATTGAAAACATATCCAAACACATAAGATGAATAATTTTCAAAGTATAGAATACATTGAATTAGAACGATAATTAATAATTATAGATTCCGTTTTAAATAATTACTTTTGGGTTTTTTTCTTCTTCCAAAAGGAGTATTTTATAAATTCTTTCTAAAAAAATTCAGAAATTATTTCTGAAAATTACTCGTACCTTCCACTTAACCTTAAAATAATATTTCGGCGAATTTTTGGTTAAAGATAAAATTTCTTTCAGAAAATTTTACAGATATTAAGAAATTAGTCAGATAATCTTCTAATGCATTATTCATCATTTGGTTTTAAATGAAATAACTGCAATTTATCATCGCAACAACCAGTTCCCTTACTATCAATTAATTAATCTTTTATTGCATCTATTTGCCATTGGAAAATGTCATTTAAATACAATTAATCATTTATTGCTTAACCCTCCTCATTTAAATTGATCTATTTGACTGTAAATTCACAATTCCATGCAATATAATTTAAATACAAATACTTAATCTAATAGGTTTTACTTTATTAAAATCTTTAAGTATTTAATTTTCAAAAACAGTAATCTCTTCACATTTGTGACTTAATTAATCTGACCTAAAATTTATTACATCTACTCATTAGCTTTGATATCAAAAATCAATGCAAAAATTTTAATAAAACTTCTATATCAAATGGTTATATTGTAATCTGCAATTAATTTTGAATTCATTTATAAATTATTTAGTAATATTATCTTCCGACTATATTATGATTTTAAAAGTTTCCAAAAGATGACTTAATGAAATGGCTTCATTACTACAGCTACTGAAATGGTGGGGCTAGGCTACCTCCTAACGATCAACTAATATTACATACTGCCTTCAAGAAAGGCTGTGCCGTGGCAGATCATGTCTTTAGGACTCAGTCACAATCCTCGCAAATGCTGTCATATCATTCAGATTTTTCTGTGAATCATCGGGCAGATCAAAGTACCTAGTTATGGTTATAGTAATAAATTACATGCTACTATAATTCCAAATAATTTAAATTAAGAATGTTTTTTTACATATTTATATTTAGCTCACTTATTATATTGACAGAACTGTAAATTTGCACAAATATATGATATATTGTTATGTTAAACAACAAAAATACCAATACCAGTCATTAGATACGAACTTAGTAACAGAATTGAAACATTATGATTTTTTGTTTTTTGAACATTTTAATGTTTGTCACTTTTAGATTTAAAATAAACAAACAATTTCCAACTGTTTTAATTAATGATACTGTTAGTAAAACTGAAAAATAAGGAAATATTACTTCAAAAATAAATGAAGCTATGTTTAGTCTTCCAAACAATGATATTTTCCTTAAAATTTTTATTTTGGGAACTTATTATTCTTTGTTTAATCATAAAAATTCTGCGAAACAAATAAATATTTTTCAATTTTTATCATTGATGATTTTGTATTAAGCAACAAGACAATATTTTTCCAAAAAAGGAAAAATATTGCGAAAATATATACTACGCTAAGCCCAACTGTTTCAAAGTGCAAAACTTATTTCTTTAACCATTTATTATCCAAAAGGGACAGTTCATTTTCCCATTGGTTTTTTTTCCTTAAAAGTTGCTTCTCGCATGTCAAACTGATTGTGAGGTTTTCGCCGTTTCTCGACAGATCAACCGGATATTTACACTATTACCCCAGATCTATTTTCTAACAATTTCATCCCCATAGTTTTTCTTCTCTTTCAGTATTCTAGGAAAGTCATGGCACTCGACTTTCATGGCACTCGACTTGTTAAACCCTAATTGACTGGTCTTCTAGAACATTATTTATACATTTCTTCATTTCTTCAGACAGAAAGATAAGAAAAAGAAAACGTATCTTTGCCAAGGCTTGTCCCCTGTGGTCGTTTTCTTTGGAAAATTGACTGCAGGGAAAAAAATAATATCAGGCATTGAATTTTTTATAGGAAGAGAATTTAGTATAGGAATAGCAATGAAAAAATATATAGTTGTCAAATATTAATAGTCTTGAAAATGAAAATTTTAGATAGGATACCGCTTGAGATATTTTGGATATCTCTAATCTTTTCTTTTATGATTATTTAATGTAACAGGTATGCTTATAAACAGTAAAGTGAAGAATTTTTAAACAGCTTTTTATTAACATGAAAGTAAGAGAGTCCGCATCATAATATAGTATATCGTATCACTTCTTACTGTAATAATTAATTTAGATCTCTCTAAAAACTGAATTAGTTTAGGTACCTATCAAACAACTAAACAGTTAGGTTTCTTTTATTTTATTTAGCATATAAACATTTATAAATTGATGTTAAAATTCGTTACAGATATTTAATCAGTTTGACGAATAAGTCAGTATAAATACATTACATTTATATTACCATGCATTACAATGTTACCATACACACATTATACCATAAATTACATATATTACCATAAATGTAATACATATAAGTACATTACATTTAAATACATTTATATTAAAAAATATTTCCATAAACTCAGCTAGCATCTTGTGTAGGAATATTATTTTGGAAAATCTCTTAGATTTGTCCTGCTGATATATGGCGAATATTCCGACAGTTTCACTAATGAATAATAACTTTTCATTTTAAAGAAAAACATGAATTGGGACAATAAAATACAGATGAAATAAACTCAAAAGTGCAGATATGGAAATCAATACGACGCATGCAGAAGGGCATTATTAAACAATTGCAACAGCTAGAAGAGAGTTATCATTGGAAATCAGTACTTTAATAGATAGATTCATTCAATTATTCGCTTGTGATAAACTCAACTGTTTGTCAACCATTTGTGAACCTCTTCATTTTGTAAATACCATGGCAAAGCATCAAATATTCTAGAAGGATATCGTATTCTAGCCCTTAATTCATATATTACTATATTCCAGAAGCTTCGGATGATATTCATTAATTTTTCTCCCAAGAAACTAAATGGTTACCAAATCCGATCAACTAACTTCAAAATATAGCAATCATATAAATATTCCCAAATACTGATTTCGCACCTGTAAATGCTGTTTTAATTTACTTAATAAATATAAAAATAAAGTTAATATAGTATATTAAACTATATTCTATTTAATATATTTATTTAACTCTATTTTCAAAAATTAACTTTTCCCACAGAAATTCAACTGAAAATGTATCGTTATATTACATTCCTGTAAGTGTATGGTAGGTATAGTTCTTTACAAATTGATATAAATCTTAAAAATATTAAATAAATAATTTCTAACAAAAACTATTCAATTTTAAATCGTGTACCAATCGTTGCGATACGGCAGCGGTATGAGGGTGAGATTTATCCCTATGGAAACCCCCCTTGAATCATTTTTCTGAATGGCAGCACTGCAGGTTGAATTACTAGACTATTTATTTCCATACCATGACTCCAAGTTTAGGACATGTGTGTCTAGGCCACAGACAATTTGTTTGCAGTCGTTCCCCTGACCCCCTTGTGACTAACACGCAGCCATCACTGTCACCAAGTCAGAACCTGCTTTCATCAGAAAATACAACAGATCTCCACTCTGTCCTTTTATGAGCTTTGGCTCGACACCATTGGAGTCGCAAACGACAATGGTTTGCAGTCGGGGAAGGAACGTTACAGGGAGCCTGGCTCAGAGCTGTTCCTAAAGTAACCGATGTCTAAAAGTTCGTTTTATAACTGATACCTACTGCAGAGTGAAATTCTGCAGGAAACGCCGTAGGATGCGCCACAACCGTATGTCGAATATAGCGATTTACCATCTCAGTAGTGCCTCGTGACCACATGGAATCCGGTCTTTTTGAGACAGTACCATCCCCTGACCACTACTCCCAACAATCATGCATAGTGGATACATTCCAGCCAAGTCTTTTTACAGAACGAAAATCCACCTTCTTGTATAAATCCACTATTACAAGACCTTTTTTCAATTCGGTGAGCTGTTGATAATTAACGGCTTCTTGTCTTTTTAAAGGCCTTCTTTGCTAACATCAACTCAATACGTCAAATTTCAAAGATTAAATACTCTCACGAATATTATAACACGTATATAAGGTAAACCTGACTTGTATGTTCTGAGTGGAGCTAATAGAGCCACGCTTACGCGAGAAGCAAGAAATTTGAATCCATGTCATCTTTTAGAGTGTAAACACGCCTACTAAATTTAGTTTATCCAGCACAAGAATTTCTTATTGTTGACATTTTTTTAGAAATCCAAGAATTTCTCTATCATCTCCTTTTTCAACTATTCTGTATATTTTTACTAACATTCAGAAAATCGAATGCATAGGTTATTTCTCCCTTTTGAAAGAAAAGAAATTTTTCAGAATAATCATTGATCCAAATACAATAGAAATCTGAAAGTTCGAAATTCTTTTTTTTCTTAAAAAAATACTATGATTCCAAATATATATAAAAAAGAAATTTCAATTGGAATTTCACGATTAACCTTTTAAAAAAAATGCTGCAAAATTTAATAACTATAACCAAAAAATCAACTATAACCTCAAATGGATAGTAAGATTAGAAATTAATAATAGTTGTGTTTAGTTAAAATGGCAAACAATTTATTAAACATTTCCTTCTTCAAGTAAACTTACAGACAAAAAAAGATATAAAAAAATTTTAGAAAAATGGTTACGTTTTTAGAAAATTAATGTTTTCTGTAAAAGACATTTAAGTATACCACATATGCAAGAATAATTTAAATTTATTTAAAATTATCTAAAAATCGAACTAAAAGTAAATCTGGATGGAATTTAGAAAAGAGTGGTTCAGGTAATGCGAAGAAATAAGATGAATAAGGCATAAAGCAAATTTAAATTTCTAGTGAAAGCTGATCTAACTTTCCTATGACAATAATTTCATAATATATTTGAAATATTAAAGGAATTTCAAACCAAAATAAACGCTATATTGACAATATTACAATACCAAACAATATAATCAATAAAAATGAAATTTTTCCAGCTGAATTCATATCGAATAAAATTTAATTTTTCACATGGAATATTAATAATAAAAAAAGATCCAAGCTTTCTGATGTGTCTAAGTTTTATATCTTTTTCTGTCTCTGTAAGTTTACCTGTGGAAGGAAATCAGTTGTATAATAAATGATTTGCTATTTTAACTAAACATAACTATTATTAATTTCTTATTTTTATTCTAAAAAAGAAATTTCAGTGGATTTTTTTCTTTTGTAATTCAATCTTACAGAATTTTATTAGAAGGCTAAACGCGAAATCACAATTGAAAAAAAAATCTTTTTTTATTATATTCATGGAATCATAAAATTTTACTTATGATGAAAAAAAATGAATTTCTATTTTTCAGATTTCTACTGTATTTTGAGTAATGATTACTCTGAAAACATTCCTTGCTTCGAAAAGGAAGAAATAATCTATGTATTCGATCTTCTGAATGTCAGTAAAAATCTACAGAATAGTTGAAAAAAAGCAGATAGTAGAGAAACTGTTGGATTTCTAAGAAAATCTAGAGAAAATCTAGTTTATTTTTTGAAATTCATTTGGATAAAAAATTTCTCTGTTCGAACAAAAATTGATGTAGAGGTTTGCTATCGGATGAATAGATTTTTTTCTTTTGCTTTCGTTTGAGAAATGAAAAAAATACCTGCAGAACTAAAAGACTTAAAGGAAAAAATGAAATATCTGTAGCCTCTCATTATTTTAGATTTATACAAATATCATTTTTCTCAACAAAGAGGTTTATATAAATTCAAATATAGAGCAAAAAGTTGTAAAGAAATATAAAGATCTCAACAAAAATTTCAAAAATATTAGTTTCAAAACATGTTTTGCTATTTTATCTTGTTTTCTAAGGCTTATTTGTAACCTAGTTTTTAAATAGAAGGAACATCGTATTTCTGATACAGCACTATGTATCGCTTCCTTAGACGGACTGTATAATTTTTTTTGTTTATTTTGTTCTGAGGATAAACAGTAAAATGTATAGGACTTGGATTTTTGTTTTCTCGTAACCCAATCCACGTATTCATATTTTTGAAATAGAGTTTTTAAAAGAAGTCTGTTACAAAGACTTTTTAAATATAGTAATGTAGTTGATTTTGTTCCCTGTAATAAATAATTTTCATTTAAGTCTTGTATTTTTCATTTTTAAAAAGTAAATATTTAAGTATCTTTCAAATTCTTTGCTCTTTTAATATTTTTAAAACTGGAATTAAAATAATCATTTTATAAAAATGTTCTTTTTAATTTCATTAATTGTGTTTAAATTCATAATCTATAGCAAAAATGTTTTAAAAGAAATATTTTAAAGAACAAATTAATCAACAGGAGTGAGCTTCTTGGATTGTTCTTGTATATTTTATAATTCAAATTTTATACAAATACTCCGCATAACATTATGGATTTCAGGTATGGTTGCGAAAGCTTTGCTTGGCTTTGGGGAAACTTTGCTACTAAATTTATATTTTTGGCGAAAATTTAGCATTTTTACAGATTATATTGTTAATATATATTTTAGAGGCAAATTTTCTTTCGATTGCGATTAAAATTTGAAACGAAACTATAGTTATAATCACACGACTACAAATTGAAATCACTGAACTAATTCCTTGTTCTTGCATGTCTACGAAGTTTGTGGTTTACAGATATCTAAGCATTTGGTAGATTTGTTACAAAACTTGATAAAAATCTACATTTTAAATGCTAAATATGTGCAGTGACTTTTATTTTTCTAGCTACCTACATTTTCAAGTTATCGTGTTCACTTGTATTTGAACAACCATAAACTTAAGGAAGATAGTTTCAAATTTCATAGAAATCTATAAATTTGGTCTAAAGATTATGCTAAATTTCATCTGCCTTGTTTAATTTGTTTGTTTTTTTAATTTATTTTCTTCATAGAATAATAGACAGACTGCCAGATAGGGACAAGTGATATATCTGACCTCCAGCCCGCCCATAGGCACACGGATGAACCACATAAAACTGAATGAAGGGACCTACAGCAACATTGTAGGGAACTGTGGTTCATTCCTAACTGCCATGGTACAACCCTCCAGGTAGGGAGTACGACCCGTCATCGATGAGAGGAGCCAGACCTGGGCCTTTTCGTGTATTAACCAACCGTCATACCGGAAGTATCTCATCCTCAATTACGAGGTACCCCTGCCGGGCTCTATCAGATAGGGTTAATAACAAAAAGGTATTTTTTGGATGTAGGGTGGTCAGAAATGTGTTCTATCAAGAACATACGTTGCAATTTTTTTTATCATTACAATTCTTTCTCTATGTTTCATATGTGAGACAGTAAAAAGAATCCTTGGGCCAGATGTGTTTTCATTACTTGATATCATATAAGTGAAAGAAAAATGCGTATTTGAGGGTTAAATTAGTAGGAAAACAGGAAATAATTTTATTCATACTGTATTGAACGTATTTTAGCCAAAATTATATTTTATGCCTGAGACAAGTTTCCAGTTAAGCTTTTGCACAGAAAACTTCCAAAGAGAGAAAGGTTGGATGAATTATACTGGAAAAGACAGGTTGCAAAAATTATCAAATAAAATTTTTCTTTTTCACTAAGCAGCCATATCTCTGGTCATTTTTATTTAACAGTTTGCTTGCCAAAGAATATCTAAAATAAGTTCTGATTTTTGAATTAATTTATCTTAATATTAGGCATTTCCAATTTTTTTTGAATATATGAGATACCAGGTACTCACAAATTTTAGAAAATATGATATCTCTAATTTTAAGTATATCTAATCTTATTGCCAGTTTACCTCCAATTTCTGACCAGTTGCTAATAGATTATAATATTTCTTTTATTAATTTGTTTAAAGCACAAATTTATTTTTCACATTTTTTCGCTATGACAAACTGTAAATTTCCTTATAAAATACGCACTAAAAATTAAAAAGAGATGTTTTAAATTTTTAAGAATTTTTCTTTTTGCTCAACTTTTACTTTGAAAAATTAAAGGATCTGGGATGAAATGTTATTCAAAAATAAAGCTCCGTTGATTTTCAAATATATATAAAAAAAATATTAGAAATCTGTAACCTTATTAGCTGATTTTTGAAATTGCAGATTAAAATGATCCTCTGAGAGTAAGATACAAATTATTTGTCTTTTTCCTCAAAATACATACACACACATTTCCTTTATTTAATTTGTGTGTGTACTTTAATTCATGAAGTTATTATTTAAATTGTATAAAGTCGTGTAATATAATATTTACAAGCATATTGAATTTCAATCCAATTTTTATTTATTTATTTTTAGCAGTGGGGTTCAATATTAACACTGTTTCACTGTTTTTATTGAAAAGAATTATTTTTTAAGGTTTTCATGTTGTTTATTTTTATATATTTCTACAAACTTTTTATTTAAAGAAAATTTAGTTGAAAATGAGCTTACTACTATATTAAACAAATATCCTCAGATTATGCTAATATTTAGGTGAATTTATTTTGAATCCATCTATCAGAATTTACCAATTTACGATTATAGGCTTGTAAATTGCTTCATTCTAATATATTTTCAAATATTTGTAAAAAGTTAAAAAATTGAGAAACATATTTTTATTCAAGCCATAGCACAAAAACTATTATTTTATTATGTGATTACGTAGTTTTGCATAAAATATAATATTTATTAAAATTTTTTTTTGCGTTTGGAGGTTGCATAATTTTCTTGTCATAAAAACGGTATTTAAAATCTAGTTACACTTTTCATTGAAGGTCGATTTACTCATAAAAAATTACTGTCTAAACATCTGTAGAAAATGACATTTCATAAATATGGTTTGTTCACCATTCAAAAATCTTGTTCATTCTACTTCTGTTCATAAATATTGAATTAGATTATGGAATGCTCTTTTAAAACAGTTTTTACTGTCTGAAAATTGAGGAATGAAATTTAATGTTAAATCTCATACCAATGTATGTTTTTCCGCTCTATCTAATTACCTCTTGTTTGTTTCAATGGAAAAACTAAAGACTAAATTATCGATAAATTACTCCGAAGATGTGAAATAAATAGTGAAATTACTTTTACATAATTATTGTCAAATAAAAAATAATATTCGTATATTTCTTTTGGTATATGAAGGAAGATGACAATATTTATTTGAAAATTCAGTTATCTTCGAAATTTAATAGCGAAGCAAATAAAATTTATATTAGTGTTTCAAACATTTTTATAACACAAATTCTTCCAGTATCAATACACAATTCAAGCAAAGATAGAAAAAATAAAACGTTATGGGGAAATAATGGCAAATAAAAATTTCATATTACAAGCTGAAAGTTTCTAAAATAAAGTTGTTCGCAATTTTAAAAGCTTGTTTACGCCTTTGCGGATCATTAAAGAAATATTTTAAGATAACCCCATTGCTCTCATAAATTTCATATTGCTTTCCCACAATAAATGGTTTTCAATATATACATAATATTTTTTCAGATTGTATTATGTGTATATGAATTTTGGATGGTCTTTTCCGACAGATTGCAACCAAAATTTTAGTAGTTGCAATCATAAGATTGCATATAGAATTTCATTGAATTCATTCTTTGTGTTTGCCTGCTTTTTTACACTTGACAACGAACATTTGATATTGTTAAAAAGGTTGATAATAATCAACATTGGTAACTTTTATTTCTCTAGCTGCTTATATTTTGAAGATAATAAGTTCAATTGTATTTTATCCACTTGAAACTTTTAAGGAATTGTTATCAAAATATCATATAAATCTATAAAATCGGTTTAAAGTTTATATAAAATATTTTGCTTGTCTAGGGCAATGCATTTTTGCAGATTAAAATGCAAATTTTTTTTCATATTTCAAACATGAAGAAAAAAAAAAAGAATTTTTTGGTCTTGGATGCCCGATATGTAACCTCAAATAAGTGTTAGAAAAATGTACTTTCGCGGGCTAAATTATGCAGGTAAATAGAAAATAATTTTATGTATTATGTATTAATTATATTTCAAACAAATTATATTTTACGCATAAGAAAAATTTCTAACTAAGCTTTTGCATAGAAAACTTCCAGTTATTGAAAGTGAAAGTTTGCAAAAATTATTCACTAAATTTTTGCTTTTTCACTTATCAGCGGTATTCCTTATCATTTTTATTTAACAGTATTATTGCCAAAGAATATATGAAATAATTACTGATTTTTGTATTAATATGATACATTTTTCAATTTTTTGAGGAATATATGAGGTAATTCACCCCACAAAAAGATTGATTTTATCTCAAATACTAATTTCTGAACTGTTAAACATTTATATCCTTAAGTCATTCATCATTTCATTTAAAGCATTTTCATTTTTCATGTCGATATTTGAGATAAAAAATTAATTCACATTTCTTAAAAATTTACTTTTTACTATAAAATTTATTTTGACTATATTAATAATAAAATGCGCTTACTATAAAATTAAACCAATACTCGCATATTATGATAATTTTGGGGTGATTTTATCCAGCTTTCATTTTTCTAAATGCATTATTTTACGATTATATGCTTGTAAGTTATAGCATTTCAATATATTTCGAATAGTAGTTAAAGCAATAAGTTTAAGAAACATATAAATTTATTTTGCGATTAAAAAAACTCAACCTCTCTGGGGAAACTTAGTATTACATGAAATATAATATTTATTTACAAAAGATAACCTTTATTTGCAATTCAAATTTCGACAATTTTTACTGTCCAAATCATCTCGTTTCCTTTAAAGTGAAAGAGAATCAATTTTTGTCTTGCAATTTCATTAAAAAAATGAAACTCCATTGCTCTTATGCATCAACTTAATTTTATAGATGCATTTTGAGGTTGTATCTTAAACACGATGCTTAAAATCTAATTATGCATTTTATAGTTGATCGAGCCCCTCATAAAAAAATTAACCTCAAAGCATCTGCAACAAATAACATTTCATAAATATAACTGGTTCAAAAATCTACTTCCATCCATAAATATTGAATTAGACCATGAAACTCCCTTTTAACGCAGTTTTTATTGTCTGTTTCAATAGAGGAATGAAATTTAATGTGATATCTCATATTAATGAAAATGCACTTCCGCTCTATCTACTTACTTTCGAGGGTTTGTTTAAATGGAAGATATTATAGAATGAAATTTCAGAAAAATGTTCGACATATGTCAAAAGATGATAACGGAATTTTTTCTACAGAATTACAGTGAAATAAAAAATAAGATGTCATATTGTTTTACGTGATATTCTTTGTTGATATTTATCTTAAAAATTAAATTTCTTGCATAATTTAATTGATGATAAATATTTATGATTCAAATAACATGATAAAAAGTTATCTGGTGTAATGAAAATATCTGGTTGGTCACTTGAGAAACCGCGAAAACCTCGCAATCATTTTAAAATGAAACAATCTATTTTTATGGAAAAAAAGCAATGGGGAAATGAACTGTCCCCGAACGTTTGAAAATAAATGGTTTAAGAAATAAGTTTGGCACTTAGTCTGAAATAGGCAGACATCACATAGTATGTCTTTTTGAAACCGTACTCCCTGTGAAGAAAATACTGTCTGTCTTTTTTAATATAAAATTCTTCATTGATCAAAATTGAAAATTGTATTTAAATATATTATGAATATATTTGAATTATATTTATTATAAAGAAGTACAGCATTACAGTTTGATAGCAAAACTCTAAAGCCTCATCATTAAAGTTAAGCTAGATTTTAAGTACAGCATTTGGAGTTCCATATTCATAAGATTCACTATAATTAATTGTAACCCCATATTATTTCTGTTATTATAAAAAATGTCGAATTCAAAACCTTTATAAGTTAATCTCTAGATATTGATAAGATAATTTCCTATTTATTTGACCTAAACTATCACATTAATCTTTTTAATTAATTCGTGTTTTACTGATTTAAGAATTCCTAACGATTGAAATATTGATTGAATTTCACAAGCATGCAATATGCAGTATTGAATAAAACAACTCCTGGCGAATTGCATTGCACTAAACATCAATAAAATTAACACATGTTTTCATCATATCTGAAAGTGTTATTAAAAAATGGGAGTATTCCGCATACAAAATGCATCACTCTATTGATTTTATGCCAAATTCAACTGAATAATATAGATTTAGATATTTTACATAATTCAAGAAGCTCCCGAAATAATGTTTACCATAAATTAAACTAATGTTTAATATCTCCCATTTTTGTGATTATTTCTAATAGCATCTTTTCCTCATTAATTATAACTTTAATTAACAGACAGTGGTAGCTAGATTCTTTTCCAGTAATACTTCCTGAACTTTTTGGCAGCTTACCGGAAGCACAGAGTTTCGTTTTGCTGTATTATCCCCACAATAAATCCAGTGCAAATGAATCTAATAATCAAATTCTACCCAAAATTGACTCAGCACACTTTACTTATGCTCGAAATAATTGGTGTAATTCCTATAGTATTCGGAAACGAATATCTGGTTGACAGATTCAAATAAGGCGCTTTTAAATTTGCGGGAGTCTGTCGCTTACTTTAATACAAAAGATGGTTCTGTGTTAAAGTTGATTGGATTATTGACAAGTATTTTATCCATATTTACATTTTATTCTGAGAAATATGTTGAAATATCTATAAATTTTTTCAAGGTCTATAAATCTCTCTATATCTATAGAATACATCTATAAATTTCTTTCCAATCCAGGACTAAATACCTCTTCCTATTTGAGCAATATATGGGAATTTAATATGGTATACTTTAAGAAGATACAGAAACACTACGGTCACCCTACCATAACCGAACACTAAAATATTCAAGAAGTCGTAATAATACTTGAAACAAGTTGCAAATTATATTAAAGACACATATCCACAAAGTCTTCCTTCAAATATTCTCGAATCATTGATGAGAACTTAATTCGGCAGTTTTCACTTTCCTTAAGATAATACTGTTGGCGGTACGTAAGGCTTTGTCTCGAAGTTTGAAAGATATCTCTCATTGGGCGTGTAGAATTATCGGACAGTTATGTCTATTTGTACCACAGGCATATTTGCACTTTAACATTTATTTTAGTGGGTATTCATTCTAATAATCAGGGATATGAAAGGAGGGTGATTAGGTGGGGAGGGTTCTGACCCATAATTGACTTTAAATGATATAACATACTCAGAATGAAGAATATGAATTTGTTTAAGAATAGCAATTGTTTAATAGTTTGAATGTATTCATATCCAGTGCTAATCAAAATTTACTAAGAGTGCTATTTTTAATAAGCTGCGATAATTTGAATTTTCATGTTTTATCTTTTAAAAGAGGATTAAATTAATTCACTGTAATTAATCACCTGGGCACATTAGTGTTTTTGAAAATTCGATTCGCTGAGACCATGAATCTTGATTGTAATCGATGGGAATCGTGAATTACAGGAAACACTTTCCTAATACCTTTTGATGGTATTAGGAAAACTAAAGAGGCCGATCTTTGAATTCTTGTTGATTGGTAAAAACTTAAATGATTTACCCTGGAACAAATTTAATAATTGTTAGGTAACCATTATCAATAATAAATGTGGAGCAACAAATTGAACTAAATAATTTCACAGGGAGGAAACTTGTTTCCATTTTTAATATGATACTTTAATGAGTGGTGTCTGATTAATCTAAGCCCATTTTATAATCAATAAGGAGCTTACCATGAATTTTTAGGTATGAAGAATTAGTTACTGGTATTACTACTGGATAATCCTAACGTACTGTTTTGCAAAAGTTCTTCACATCAAATAAGCCACATTATTTCACTTATAATTGAATATACTCTCAATTAAGTAAACTGGACTATTTTCAAAGTCACATGATAAATTATAAGCGAATATCTTCTTCAAAGGTGTTTAAAAGATAATTAAGATAAGCCATTCCCATCAATAAATTAAGGAAACCAAAACATGATAACTGGTTTAAAAAAACTGACAACAAATAACTGCATAATTGGTCATAACTTCAAAGCGACTTCAAAGATAACATTATCATAGGATAAATATTCAATTGTTCGTGTATACCGCTGACAAGCTATTGAAGCTTGTAAATTGCTATTATAAATTATGAATATTATACAAAGTTATACAAATTATTTCATCTATTCTTTATAGTTTTCTTGTCAACAATGAAAGCTGAAAACATTTGATAACAACAAAAAAGGAGAATTGAAGTTTCGTTATGCTATGTAATAATTGTACATGGTTACAAATTCCCTTTTAATAAATATCTCTCAAGTCTGATTCTATGAGACAAGTGCCAAAGAGATTTCTATTGATGAATATGATTATTTAAATTATATGGCACACGATTATTATTTAGCATATGATTATCTAATTATATGGTTATATACTAAGTCGTATGGCTAAGTAATAATTGTTGTATCTGACTTCCCCTGGCACACAATCAATGTGAATTCCTCTTACTCCTGTATTGTGAGACAACTACTGATGAGAGTTCAATAACCGCACCGTTGTTCTGCACATGATTATTTCTTTGTTAATCTTTATTTAGGATACATTGTACACTATGTTATCATTGGCTTTTGATAATATTAACTGCTTTGCTTGTAAACGTGCTAGTACTGAAAATAGATAGAGAGATTTATTTACATGGAAGGCCAATGGAGCGCCACATTAGTGTTGGCCATATAAGAGGGAGCTCACATAGTTCAACTTAAATCATAAGTCTAAACTTGCGTAAATATTTTCACTTATATCGCTGTTAATAAGGATGATTCAGCCATCTCCATCGATTATCCATAGTTTCTCCATCTATTATTCATAAAGTGATGCATTGTCTACATGTACATACATTTTTAACGAATTTGTAATATTGCTTCCCTATGCTGCTGTGCTCCATAGTAAGTAAATAAGTTTTACAAGAAGCCATAATAAGCCAAGCACTATCAATCTGCAAGTTTCGTGTTAATGATGTCTAGCCTTGGCAACCATTTGGCGAATTGGCAAAGAATGTAGCAACTAAAATGAATGTTCCAGAAACAATAGACTTTTGCAATAATTCGATTATATAGTGAAGAAATTAAATACTATTAAAAGTTCCTTTGTATGTCAGGGAAATTATACGAAAACTTTGAGGGATGTCTTAATTCGTTTGAGTTAAGTTAAAGAAATAATTGTGTAAATTATTTCTGAGTGCTGAAGTGCAGTTGCCATAGTTTACTAGGACTTTTCTACTCATGTGTTGTGGATTCTCTTAAGTATTGACTGGAATATTCTTCATCTGTATATTCTATAGAATAACACGTCATTATCAATTATTTCCATTTTAAAACTTTCGGGATTTTTTCTTAGTGAGGAAAAATATACATGTATTCATAATTACATCATAATTTTTCTTTTTCAACGAAAACATATTACTTTTGCGAATGTAGACTTTCTTATTTTGTTAGTTTTGCAGATTTGCTATAATTAATTTCTCTTAAGTTTTGTTGTTTAAAATCTTGATTAGATGACGAGAGAAAAATATTCGAATCGACATTCCCTCTTCTCAAATCAAAACGTGATTTTTGGAACCAAGAAAAGAATACTAGTAATTTTTATAATTTATATCAAGCAAGGAATATTTTAAGTAGCGTTTTGAACTGATTTCTAAGGAGTTCCTAAGGCTTAAATGCCCCTTGGATTAATAAATTGTAGAAAAAATAAAATAACATTTAGTTTTAATCTAAATAAAGATTC
Source organism: Argiope trifasciata (assembly GCA_026543055.1). Lineage (NCBI taxonomy): Eukaryota > Metazoa > Arthropoda > Arachnida > Araneae > Araneidae > Argiope > Argiope trifasciata. The sequence goes on along the minus strand of JAPMOQ010020268.1, from coordinate 529,380 downwards.
AAAAGTTATAAGTATCTTCTGTTTTATTTATTGATTTAAATTATAAAATTTCCGATAATTAACAAGATATCTTATTGTATTAGTTTCATGAATAAATTGTTTCTTTTATAATGCTTTACATGAATTGAAAGAATAAATTGTTTCTTTATAATAAGTAATGACGAATAAAGGATAATTATTATTAAATTATTTCTTAATATCAAATACAAGTATTATAACAATTACAATATCAGCTCTTGTGTTTGAAAGGGGAAAAAGGAAGCTTCACTCACACGAGCAACACATAAAAAAATCAAACCAGACATTTCTTACCTGACAACTCCCAAGATTGATATAATTTTACTTCATTCAAAATTTTCTGATTGATTTACTTCAAATTATATTTGTCAGTATTATCCACACAGATGGAAAAATTATTCATTAATTTGTGAGTTAATATTCTAATATTAAAATATTCTTCTGTATTATATTCAATGAAAATTATGTACAAAACAAGGAAAATAAAATAAAAAACAAGGGCCCTTACAAATTAAATAATTGAAATATTTGGATTGATAAGCAGTTTGTCCTTAAAAAAATATAATTTGTAAAGCTAAAACTATAATAAATTATCAAGTCAGAATATTTTTGTAAAAACATTACATTAATTAAAAAAATATCTGGAAGTTTTAATTTTTGTACATCAGGGAAAACATTTATTCTAGTATAACTGCTACAATGATACAAAATTAGTATATTTAATTCTAGGGAAAATAACTGAAAAGTTAATTGATTAATTAAATTAAACAATTACGCTTTTATCAGAAATCCCAGTAGTCGAAACGCATGATTCTTTTTCACTAACACATTGTTCAAATGTTATTTCTTTTGTATTTCGGCTTGTAAATCGCTTCTAAAAGTATAAAGTTCCTTTGCTAATAAAACCTACGTTGGGCATTAATTAATGAAAAAACCTTTTTTGTTTTTGAAATAAAGAAAAAAAAACGCTTTTCATGTAAATCTTTTTACCCAGATGCATGAAGTTTCAAAATCATTTATTCGAGATATATGTTTAGGGAATAGGTACATAAAGTCAAATGGCACATGAATTTCATGAGTCACTTTTTTTATGGATGCAATGCAGTTTCAACTATATATACTTCATATATAGTAGTCAAAATGTAGCAATTCTACTTTCAAAGAACGATGGCAAAAATTTTAGTATTTCAAACAAAGAGCGTGTCTACGGTTGCCTTGATTGAGCAATGAAGATTGAGAAAATTTGATGTTTCAAACATGCACTTCAGTATTTTTCAGTTTATCGACATCTGTGTATTGCCTTTTTATGGCAATAATGAATGCATTTTGAAAATAACTGCTTTTATAGAGAGATTTTCCTTTTACATCCAGTACCTAAAGTTGTATACCAAATAGAATATGATTCAATCTAGTGAATACAAATATAGAATTTTTTAGTTATATTAGGATTTCAAACTGTTTTTTATGGAATTTCAGAGTTTCTTAGAGTAAAAAAATAGATTAACATCGAGGAACTCAAAATAACTTTTAATCTAGTTAAAAGAAGGGAAACTTCAAAAGTTATTGGTATCTTTCATTTTGTTATTAATTTAAATAATGAAATTTCCGAGAAATGATTAGATGCTATTACTATTATATTATTTTATTCTTTTCACTTACTGAACATACACCTCATTCATGTCATTGATTGAAAGAATGGTCATATTTTTGGAAAGTATATAGACGGATACTGAGGAAATACATGTGGCTGTATTTTACAGAAAACTACCACGCAAAATGGGTTATTTAATAAAATAGTAAACGGATTTGAAAAATACAGATTACAAAATGCGTTTATAAACATAATAAATCATGAAAAAACTACATTAAAAAGGCTTTGCATTTTTATAGTTTTAAATTGAAGACATTAATTTTGTATTTTGAACTAAGAATTGTAAAGGGGATTAAATATATGTATAATATTAATATGCTTTTTTATTTATTAATATTGAATGAAAATAAATTTTCAGAAAAAATTGAAATAAATTTAATTAGTTAATACATTTTTTTCTTTCCCTGAAGAAAACCAATGTATTTACAAACCCCAAATACGTTGCCATATTTAAAAACCATTGAAAATCAATTTCATTTCAATTTCAGCATTTTACTTTTTGTATAAATTTTTAAAATATTCATTACATTTTTCTGTTAATTTTAAAGATTTCTTATTTAGTACATTAAAACTTTTTTATCTATATTTAGGATTTTTTTTTCAATTTCTGTCCGTTTTATATTTAAGTCACTTTTGGGTTATGAAATATATTTTGGGCTGAAACTTAAAAAAAGAAAGAAAGTCGGACAAAATTTCTTTAAAATGCAGACTTTTTTTTCATGTTTCTCTGATATATTCTTATTAACCTTAAAGAGGCTGTTAGAATGATATCGGTGGTCTGCTGCTTATAATTTAAATATGAAAAAATCCATTTTGTTATTAAAGATTTAAAACAATGTACACTAAAGAGTGCGTAGGTGATTTAATTGATTGAATTTCTTTATCTCATGATCAAGAATATGTAAACGAATAAGCTTCTTATTCTATCTGACAGCCAGGGCATAAAAGGCATTCTGACATTTTAAACCATCTGAAATTTTCCAATATTACACCATTCCACTGTCAATGATTTGAAAGGAAAATTCAATCATGTTTGAGATTTCTATTTATGTCCATCTCATAGAGCAATTTTCATCTCAGTACAACCCGCGATTGGATCCAACTCAAATGGATTTATCTTTAGTGCTTTTTTGTAGAACTTATTAAGATCGGTTGTTATTAATATGCATTATATTTCCATTTTGAAGCCGTTTATGAAAGTGAAGAATTAAGGAAATATCTACGACAGTCTGCAAATATGCTTCAATATATATTATTTCAGAATCTAATAAAAACCGTCCCCTGCAACCAAAACGTAATGCATTTCGTTCTTTTTTTTTCAAAACATATTTCTTCTGGTATCAATTTACCAATTCATTGAAATTCAATAATGTGCAGAAAATAAAAATTTTATCCAATCTCATAACCACACATATTCACAAATATTGCTATTATTTAGGATGTATTATCCAATATTTTATTTAAATTTTTGTGACTTTATTTCCTTATTGTGTGACATTTTAATAGTGTTTATATAAATATCTTGCATATCTTTAAACATTTAAAATATTTAAGCTGCTAAAATATTAGCCCTCAATCTACATCTTCATAAGTACAAAATATTCTTGTGATATATCTTCTGCCATAATATATGTACAATAATGATTTATAAAAATTAAGCTCTTGTTTATGTTATAGCATTCAGAATTGCATTTTTTGTCGAGAAATTATGCAATAATTTAAAATATTTTTTTTACTATGTTATACATAAAAATATTATTCTCGTAAAGGAATTTAATCTCTATATTTTACAGGAACTAGAACTTTTGAATCTTTGAAAGAAAAAAAAATTACTCTTATTCTTATAAAAATGGGATATTGTTCTGATTACTTAACCGTATACTTTTTATACTTCATAAAATTAGTAAAATTATAAATATTTAAAAGTGTAGTCATTAGGAGTCGCTATGATAAAAGTATACATTTTTTTCTGAGGAATTTTTTTCAAATTTCGTCATACATGTGCAAATTTATTTCATTGAAATTGCATGACATTTTACAGTATTTTGCGAGTACTTGTCATATTGTAAATTGAATAAGCGTATTTTTATTTTATAGCACAGTGGTATAATTTAAAAAGGTTATTTGGGATGAGAAACATTATTTATACATTTAAATTACGTGAATTCCAACAAATTATTAATTTTTATTTTGAATGCTTAAGACAAAGATAATTGATCAAATATATATTTATATATCATATTATTTTCCACACAAATAAATAAAAATTATGATTGCTTTTTTTTTCTTCTGAACATTCTAATTTAAAGCTCTTAGCTTCATATAATCACAATATACTTTTTATTTAATAAAACCATGTGTTTTAAAAAGATATTATTTCTCGTTTTGTAATGAAATAATTTATTCATTTTACATTAATTCTGTAAAATGTACAATAGTTTCTTCCACAAATATCCCCTACATTTAGAACTCAAATTTACAATATATATATATATATATATATATTTTAAATTATTTATACTTACTTTAAGGAATATATACAATTTTCAATAATTCATGACGAGAAAACATCTTCCCAATTTAAAAAATATTAGGATATGACAATATAACAGTAAATTAAATTCTTAATGTATTAGAACTGTTCTAAAGTTTCCACTATCTATTATAATAGCAACAGGAGTTTACGAAACGCTCGATTTTAAGTGCAAAGAATTTCATTACTTTAAACGGTCCTCTTCAGACCTATTTTCTTCAAATGTCTTTCAGACGCATTCTCTTCCTTTCTTAAGTGATAAAAATATTTTTCTGTCTCAAAGGAGGCGTCATTCGACTTTTTTCTAAGATATTTTTCAATCGAAAAAGTCTTTACAAGTAGTCATAAAAAGCAGACGAACAATTTTTACGGTGCCCTAAAACTGCCGCAAACCTCTTGAAAGCTTTCAATTTAGAACGCGCGTGGTCTAAAACTGTATGTACAAACGAGAAGACTACCATGACTTATATTTGAATGCGAAGTATTATCTATGAATATTCATTGTTATATATGAGTAAAAGACAATTTTTATTATCTTGCCAAATAAAATGCTATTTCCCACTACTAACTTGAAACTGAGAATTTTTTTTTCATCAGTAGAAATTCTGTCTTTAAACTTGATTTCGTATTTTATATTGCCATGGCTTTCAACAGCAATTTGATTATTACATGATTATTTTGGGCCATATTAACGTTACTGTATTAAATATAAAATAATTTCCAAACTAGTTGTGCGTGAATATTTTTAAGGGAGTAATCCCTTTATCGTTTAATAGTTATAACAACAGATGAATTCAAATTGTTGTAATCAGAGTAACTAAAAAAAAATGGAACGCAAAATTTACTATCGGAAAAATAAAATAAAGTTTATCATTTTTTTAAATAACTTCAAATTTTTGTTTTGAATTTTCTGATAGTTTCTATTTTTTTCTATTGCTTTGCTTATGCAATTGAAAATTATAGGCCGTAATAGTCTGGTTGGTAGGGAGTTGGACTCGCGTTTATTAGGTTGTGAGTTCGAATCAACCAGTTGGAGATTCACCGTGTGTGGTGGTGACTGACGCACGTATAAATCTGTCGTGGTGGCATAGTCCTCCATATTGAAGGTAATACCACCGGGGGTACTGGTTTAGATGTGATCGTGCTTTGATTCCGGTCTAAATTACGATCTGGGGTTGAGAATGCAAATACATGAATAAATTCCGCACTGTAAAAAGGGTTCTGACATTTTAAGTAGAAAGGTCATACTCTTGACCTTGATGGCTCCACTGAAATCAAGTGTTGCATACTATTGACTCAAATCATTGTCTACGTCGCAGCGGATTTATCCTGTAACAAGTGCCGTAAGAAACAACAAAGTCGTAGGTTACGATGAGCTGGCTGCAAGGATTCGCTTCCTTATTCTTTTCGGTGTCTGAAAGTCTTTTTAAATATTTTGTAAATTCCAAGATACGGAATAGTACAGATTTGCAAATTTTTATGGCATATCAACGACATCGCATGGGGCGATTCGTCTTAAAAGGAGTATTTATGAGTTATCATGTTAGAATTTGAAATTTTAGGTTGTAGTAACTCCAAAACTTTCTCGCATATTCTCTAATAAGAGCAAGTTTTGAACTATGAGGTTAGAGAACAAAATAAGATGAAAAGTCTTTCAGTTAGACCAATGAAATTTATTTTATGGATTTCACTTAGAATTTGTAAAATTCTATGTAATTCTGAAGCACATTCCTTCAAAAAATGTATGTCTCAAAATGCGTACAAGTAGAAATGAACATGCAATGAAGTGAAAAACGGAAAGAGATAATTTCCTTCATAGGTGTACTATTAATAGAATCACATTTGAAATCAAAAACATTTTGGATTTATCATCTGCAAGTCTATTCCTTCAAAGTCTATCATCTGCCAGTCTATTCCTAAAAAAGGTATTGCTGAATTCGACTTACAAATTCAGAGATGTGATAATAGGCATCATGATGATGAAGAATTACTATAGAACATAGGTTCTCAAATGGCGTTAAGTAGGTGAAAATTGCAAGAATGTAGGGAATCTGAACACTGTTGGGAAATGCAAAAAAATAATAACGAAACAACAAATAAATATTCAATTACGGAGTTTTTAAAATAAACTATGGATTTTTATATATACATATGTGTGTGTGTGTGTTTGAATTAAATTCGCATTTTTTAGTCCCATTTTGTTCAGTTTCGTCATCTAGGGCCAAGGGTACGTTTTTGCTACTTACACATCTCAATCCTTCCTATTGAGCGGAATTCATTCATTCATCCACGTATCATTATTTAGTCTTGAACCAGAGAGCGATAACCTCTGATCCAGTGCCTTTCTCGACACAGACGACTTTATGACCACGGCAAATTTATATGTTTCCCAATCATCACCACAAAAGTAGGGTTTTCGGCTTTACACACACACACACACACACACACACACACACACACACACACAAACAAACAAACAAACACACACAAACAAACAAACACACACACACACACGTGTGTGTTTATATATAAGAAACGTGGCTTTTCTTTTAAGTTATTGAAGTTCCATTATGTGAAAAATATACTTTCGTTGAAATACTCACAAGTTTAAGAAGAAAATAAAAATGCTATTAAGGAGTTCTTCTATTGTCTGTCTTTGTAAATAACTATTTTATTAAAGTTATATTTAATTTTTACAAAATGGCATCAAATTTATTTGAAAAATTTGGCATTTTGGCAAATTTGGTAAAATTTGGCAAAAAATGGTATTTACAAAATTTATTTGAAAAATTAATCAAATAAAAGCGTTAAACGATTTTAACTTATTTTTCCCAATGTCTCTTAGAGATAATTCTTTTTCAAATTATAAATAATTATTTAACATAAAAATTTACTATTTAATTCATCACGGTAAATGTCGTTAATGTAAAAAACTCTACTACAATCCTTGATGAAAGTGTTCAAAATTGATATGCCTTCTTTCTCCAAATTTTATTTATTACCAATATAAATAAATTAATATAGAGTATGATACTTCCATCCCATTTTGAACATTGCTCTCGCTGTATAACCATAGTTAATGGAACAGACATGACATTCCCATACAACACGGTTTTCTTTCTTTTCTGTTTGGAGTCATGTTCTCCCCTGTAATTGATGAATGCATTAGGAGGGAATCTCTACTTATTTGGGCTGACCTAAATGGTCAGAAAGACGATTCGGATCCTTTCTAACAGACGATCCGTAAAAAAGGATTCCTTTTGTTTTCTTTTCCTTCACAACAATGAGTGAATTTCAGCTGCGTCTGACAGCCAATGATCAAGAAATATTTCCCCAAGAATTGCAGGGTGCCTCAGAATATTGAGATATCATAGACTATGTATCTATGTCCCTATTTTTAATCTATTTTTTGTCGAGTAGGAGCTTGTGGGAAAGATAGATCAAATTAAGTGTTTTAATATTGCGTTTGCATGCAGTTATTCTAGAAATAATACATTACATTTTGTTTTCAGTTCTCTAGTTATATCTCAAAGAAGTATCCATGGAAGATTTTCGAATACTGTTAAATAAATGTACTTGTGCATAAGTAAACCATTTACCATTGGTAAATAATGGTTATGAAATAACATGTTAGAGTGCTATCTTTGAAGATTTTTTGATGATTAATTGCAGAATTCTGCCAATTACAAGTTTCAAAAAAAGTACATTTTGTTCTCCTTTCCGGTCTATCTAAATGAAGATTTCAGCTAGTACTGCAAGCGTAGTCATAAAATCTCATATCATAGTTTATATAATTGAATAATATTTGATTGATCCCATATATGAGTGTTTAAAAGTATAGACTGGCATACAGTTAAAGCATAAATGGTTTTGATTTAAAATTTGATATGAGTCTAAGCTATAAATGTTACGTCGGTGCAATAAATTAGACAGACAGAGATACATAGAGTTTTAGAAAAAAAATTGTTTTAAAATTTTGTAGAATTCCGTATATTTTAACTAAAAACCATGTATTAAATTTCACTTGCTTAGCTCAAAACGTTTTAATCTTATTTTTATTAAATGCTACTTAATTCCAATTTTGTTTGCGGATTTTAAGAGATTTAAAATATCAAAAATGGTCAAAATATGGATTTTTGCTTTTCTTTCTCTATCTCTTTATACACTTTAAGTAAAAGAAAGCTAAGTGGGTGTTTGAAACATGAAATAATAAAAAAAATACAATTTTTTAAGATGTGTTAAGATGTTTATTAGAAAAATTGATAGAAAAAAAAATAGAAAAAAAATCAAGTACATTGTATATCATTCAGCAGTCATGAGTGACTTGTTTCTTCTTAATAGCTGATAATCGCTTAACTCCCTCCATCTAATAAAAATATATATTAGCAAAAAAATTCTAAATGAAAAAAAAAATATAAAAAATCATATTTAGTATTTTTTATAATACAGATTAATTAATGAAATAATTAAAACTAAGACATGAAAATGATTCTTCTATAATTTATTTACATCCAGAAGATGCGTTCATTTAACATTAAGGATCCCATTCTGTCAGATAATCTCTATTCTCAAGAGGAAATTCTTAGAAAAGCTTGTTTTTCAGTTAAAGAATATAAAGTGATGCTAAATGTTATAGTTATACCTGAAAGAATCAGCTCATTCATTTTTCTCTCACTTTATCGTTTTAATTGAGTAGTTAAATATTTACAATGAACAGTGAATAAGATTGTTTTCATCACTTAAAGTTTTTCAAGCATTTTTCGGAGTCTATGTGTAATTCATAGTCAGGCCTTAACAGAGACCTTAGCAGGGCTTAGCAATATATTGTCACATGAGAGATAATTTTTTTCATTTATTATATAAAGAAAAATCTTTATTGCGGAAATGGGCTTGTATATTATTTCATAAAAGTTATCAGAATTAGAAAACAACAACACGCGGATAATATTAGTTCCACTCTAAAGCCAGCTTTTGGTTTCTTGTGGATGAAGTAAGAGATACTTCCCAAAAATTCTCTTAAACAACTCTCCATGTTTCAGACCTTTCTGAACCTGAAAAATACTTTATCCATTATTTCTGTCAGTGAACATGATGATTCAATACTGCATAGAGAAACACAAATTAAACTTGCTATGTTAATTTCACAGCATATCTGTAAATTTCTCTCAAATTATGAACAACATTTAATCATGTCTGACTAGTTGTTCGTATCGAAGTCAACACGAAAAGAATTAAGTAGATAAAATTTGTTATGCTGGTTTATCAATCTAATCAAATTTTGAACCATATATATCAATTAATTTCTATAGGACGATCTTTTAGCATACAAGTGAACGCAAGGACTTAAATATTTGAAATTCGTATGCGTTATTGTGACAACAATAGGTGCTTATTTCAAATTTTGATATATATTTTCTGAAACTGTCAAAACTACAAATTCAATTTTTGAGCATCGCGCGTTAAGAGCATGAATATATACAAAAAAAATGAAAATTTCATTTAGGTTTTAAATGACAGAAAAATCGGCTTAAATTTTTGCTAATTTCGTATCATTTCTATAAAGATCAAGCATTGATATTAAAATTTTTAACCAATAAAATGACCGCAGGCAAATTGGGCTGAGAGTAAAATTTCCAGAATCTTGCCAAAGATCAATGTTTCTAACTATTACTGGTTATCACCATGCAATGTCCTTATCCAAGATTCACTGTTCTTGAGGGGAGGAAAGGAATAAATAATCTCTTCATCATTTTATGTAGAAATTATTAAAGAGTTGAATAGACTGATTTCAGACACCACTACTACAAATCTGAAATTTTGTTGTTGTTGTCTAATGCCATTTGGTCATGAAAAGCTTAATTAGAAGAGTTGTTTCGATTAAGTCAGAGGTGTGCGCCTTTCGTTGTTAACGAGCATCGTTCAAGTGAAAGGACGACTTTGCTCGAACACACACGACACAACTCCTTTTAGGGGGCGTACGAATTCATTCATACACTCATTCATTCATCCGCAAGTCAGAATTTAGATCCAAATCAGAGACCGACTCATCCCTGATTCAGTACCCCAGAGGTATCGTTTTGTTATGGGAACTTGGATTACTTTGCAGTCACATAATATTTCACGTGCCCCAACTGCCATTAGCCAACACGGTGGTCTTTGGACAAGGCGAGACAGAACCCGAGAACCCGGTTACGAGACTGACGCTCTACCTACCAGGCTACCGCAGCCCTTCAGAAATTTTAACCTGTGTGACAGAAAACTGTCCCTCCTAGCTTAAAGAGCAGTATACAATGCCAGCTGAAGACAATCAAAATTTTTAAAAATCTGCAATGTATAAAATTTGGAAATTTAGAAATGATTTTCTTCATCCTTAAAATGAATTTAAAACATCATCAAACTGTTTTTTACATAAAATAATAATTTTAAAAAACTCGTTTTCACTGCATTATTACAAGTTCAAAATGAAATCTTGTAAATATACAAAATTATAGAAACTCTAACATTTAAAATATGAACTCGAAGTATTTTTTTTTAAGTTTTGCTCAACTTTGTCTATTTTCTGATAGCCAAATTTTCCTTCCATGTTTTTGGCTACCATAACTATAGAAGTATTACCACCTACTTTTATTAAGGTATAGAGAGACTACTAATTTCAAAACATTCATACACAATTAATTTGGAAAATATTTTGCATTAGCCATATTATACTATAGTATTAATATGGCTCAAACAATTTCATATAATAATGAAATAGTTGTTGAAATACCATGACAAAATAAAATATAAAATCAAGACTGTAAAAAGAATTTCTATAAGAGCACAAAAATAAAGCTACTCAGTTTCAAGTTAGTGAAACAAAATAAAATTTTATTTGACAAGTTCATGATAAAAATAGCCATTTATTCAAATATCACAATGAATATTCATAGCCAATCCTTCCAATTCAAATTTAAATCATGGTAGTCTCCCCGCATGCACGTAAAATTTTAGACCACACTCGCCGGCAATTGAAATCTTTCAAGAGGTTTGTGGCCGTTTTAGGGTATCGTAAAAATTGTTCGACTTCTTTTTATAACTAACTTTCTTTTGCGATTGAAAAATATCTTAGAAATAAGTTGAATGTTTCCTTCTCAGAGACAGAATTTTTTTTTATCACTTAAAAAAGAAAGCAAAAAGGAATACGTCTGAGATCATTTGAAGAAAATAGGCCTGAAGAGGACCGTTTAAAGTAATGAAATTCTTTGCACTTAAAATGGGTCATTTGGTGAATTCTTGTTGTAATTGATCAATGAAAATTTGGAACAGTTCTAATACGTGAAGAATTAAATTCCATGCCATATTATCATAGCCTTGTATTTCTTAACCTAGGACTTGAAGCTTTTTTCTCATCATGAATAATTAAAAGTCATAGATATTCCTTAATGAAACTATAAATAATTCAGCAAAAGAAATATGGTAAACTTTAGTAGTGTATGTAGAGGATATTTTTGGAAGTAACTGATGCACATTTTACATAATTAAAATAAAATGAATGAATTATCTCATTACAAAAAAAGAAATGATATTTTTAAAAGCAATTAATTTTAATATAAAAATAGAAATTATATTGTGATGAGATTAAGCTCATAAATTTAAATTAAAATGTTTAAAAGAAACGAAGGACCATAATTTTTTGAGTTTGCAAATAATATGATTTATAATGTATGTTTGATAAATAACTAAGATATTGTCTTCATTTTAAATCATTTAAAATTAAGAAAATGATTTATTAAAATTCACGCAGTTTTAAAATATAAATAAATTTCATCATAAATAACCTTTCAAAAATATATTACTATGCTTAAATAATAAAAACACGATTATTCCATTTACAATATGGTAAATATTTGCGAATACTGTAAAACATCATACAATTTTGTTGAAATAATTTTAAATATATATGTTGAAATTTGAAAAAAGCTCCCTAAGGGGAAAAAAATGTATTTTTTATTATAGGGTCTCATATCTACTATACTTTCAAAAATGTATAATTTTACTAATTTTATAAAACATACAAATCATACGTTTAAACAATTTGTACAATTTCCTCTATTTTATAAATATAGGAGTGAAAAAAAATTCAATGATTAAAATGTTCTAGGTCTTTTAAAATATAGAGGTTAAATTTCTTTTCGAAGGTAATTTTTATTTTTGTTTATAACATAACAAAAAATTATTTAAATTAATGCATTATTTCTTGTCGATGAAAAATGCAATTTCAAATGCAAATAAAAAAACAAGAATTTAATTTTCACCAAACATTATTATCAATATTTTAGGACAAAACATAAATATTTCGCAAAAATATTTTATACATTTGCTGTTATTGATCGAGGAATAATATTTTGAAAGCTTAAATAATTAAAGATCTGCAAAATATTTATCTAAACAATAGTCAATAAATTTTTATACAATAATAAAAAAAAATTCTAAAAATTGAAATACAATATTGATAGTAAATCCTAAATAATAGCAATACGTATGTATATGTGTGGTTCTGCAATAGGATAAAAATTTTATATTCTATATATTATTGAATTTCAATGAATTGATAAATTGATACTAAAAATTCAAATATATTTTGAACGAAAGAAATACATTGCATTACTGGGGTAGAAAACGGCTTTTATTAGATTCTGAAGTAATATATAGTAAAGCATATTTGCAAACTATCGTGGAAATTTCATAAATTCTTCGCTTTCATAGATGACTTCAAAATTTGTAAATCCTTTTGATTTGGATCTAACCGCGGTTTGTTCTGAGATAGAAATCGTTCTGTGATGTAGAATTTAGACTTAAGTAGTAATCGCAAACTTTATTGCTCTTTCCTTTCAAATAATAGAAACTTGTATCATTTTATTGGGGAATAGAATAATATTGACTACTTTTTAATGATTTAAAATACCAGAATTCCTTTTATGTGCTAGCCTTCACATGAAATTTTAAGCTTATTTTTTTACATATTCTAGATTATTAGCTAAAGAAATTCAGTTGCTGAATTAAATCAAATATGCACATTTTATGAAAACTGATTTAAGTCTTTAATAAAAAAAATTGGATTTTTTCCAGTTTACATTATGAAAATCAGATCGCCGATATAACGACATCAGTCATTATATTGTTGATAATAATATATCCACAAATCAAGAATCTCTCTCTTTATATATATATATATATATATATATATATATATATGTGCATAACTTAATTAGTAAAAATACGAAGTTAATAAAATTAAATGGAATAAAAATAGAATCAAAAATAAAATAAGAATCACTCCTGAAGACTTTCTCAAGGTAGGATTTTTTTCTTGTGGAATCTGACTTTTGGTCCCACAATATTGATTCCTCGTGATTCGAAAATTACCTGAGATACGCCTCTTTTATAGAAATAAAACAATAAATTACAATAGTATACAACCACCAACTGAGGCGGAAAAGGCTATAACATAATATAAAATATAAAAGAATACTCACAATCAATCATTAAAACAAAAAGAAAAAACATATCAGTAGTATGTAAACAATCACCAAAAGTGTCCCATCATGTCTTTTATTGCTTCCCGTGTTTTATATTGTTCCTGCTAGAAATGCAACGTCGTTCAAAGTAATAAATAAATTGAGGGTTTCATAGCCATCTATTGAATAAGTTAATGGGTAACGGAAAGTTTTTGTTTACTTTTGTCAAAGATTATTAGCGTACCAGTTCTTCTTTTATTAAAACTTCTATATTGTAGTAGCTTCTAAACTACTATATTGTAATAGCTTCTAAACTACTATATTGTAATAGCTTCTTAACTACTAATTCATTAGTAGTTAAGTTTTTCATAAGATTCGTAGTTACTTTAAAGAAAGTTTTTCATAAGATTCGTAGTTACTTTAGAGAAATTTTGTTTTTAAAAAATGTTTTAATAAAGAAAAATAATTTTTAAAACATTTTTGGTTAATTTAGAACGGCAATTACTAAGTTTCTTTTTAAAGTTGAATTCATTCCTTTTATCATAGATAACAACTAATGTTTCACTACTAGAAATTTTGATTTTTAAATCCAGGTAGGTTGCCACAAGTTAATTTTTATTTGTTTAAACTAGAATTAAATCTTTAGGATAACAATTAGTAGCAATATTAGTATTAGTTTTTTATTAATTTAGCCAACCGTTTATTAAATTATGTTATTATAATAAATAATTATTTTTCCACACAGTAATTTAAGAAAATATTAACAAAAGAACTTGAGAAAGCTGTTCTCATTGCAATGTCCTATACATGGTTATAAAAATCAATTCCCTTAAAACCGTAATTTTCGGTAATATTAAATTTGCATAATTGCATATTGCATTTTTAGCTAATTTTAGTTTAGTTTTTAGTTATTTTTACCAGTTAATTTTTTGTAATAATACCTTTATTTAAATATTCGTCATGTATAAAAGTACAGATATTTTTTAATTTTTCATGGGACAGGTTGGTGATACATTTACAAAATCATAAGTATTTAGTTCATTAATGTTGTTGTCTTTTAGAAAATCCAAAACTTCTTTATTACTATAAATTACAAAATTATCTTCATTTTAAATTTTGTTCAGGATAATTATTAGTATCTAAATCTGAAGTACTACGAGCTTTAATTGAGAATATACGAGAAATTTTCGAGGATAACTTTCACTCTTTTATTGCTACAATGACAGTCACCATATATACTAATTCTCTATTTTGTTTAATCTTCAATGAAATATACACTTAAATTTAATTAATTAATTAAAAATTGTTAAACTAATGAAAAATATTTTGATCTATACAAGTTTTGAAAAATCTTTGATGATAGATACAAGTCCCTAAATCTATAACAAAAAAAATCAAAAACTGCTAATTGAAAATATTATTGATACAGTCTCAGATTTCAATTCTAGAACTAATTAAGGATATTTTTGATCCTTCACTTATTTTATGATTGTTCAATTCCTTTTAAATTCAATTAGAAATGCAATGAATTCCCTTTTTTTAAAGTTTTGCATTTTTGACACCTTTTAAAATATTCCACAAATTCTTATTAAATTAATTAATTACATTTTCTGGAGGAAATCTAATTTAAAATCTAATGAAACTCATTTCTCCATTTTTCAACAAGTTGTGGAAGTACAAATCAAAAACTTCTACCGTAATTAAGATTCAAAAAAAATTTGAATGACAAAATGATTAAAGGCATTCCACTCGCATTTCACGATTATTTCAATAAAGATAAATAAAATAAATTAATTAGGCTTCTTGAGCATTGAAGAAAGGTATCGTCACGATGTACTTATAAAAAATTTGAGGATATCAGTAAGTAAAAATTAAATGAAGCTACATTTCAGATAATGATTGATTAAACATTCAGCTCCGCATAAGCACAGCTCTGAGCTCTCTAAACATAATTTTTAACCTTACATCCATTTCAAAGTGTTAATAATATTTTTAATCTAAAGGACAATTATTTTTTATTGCATTACTGAGGGATTTTTAAATGATTATAACGTGATAAAAAGTTATAATTTTTTTTCATAAAACATGGCAAGATTTTATCAGAAATTTGATGAACATAATTAAATAATTATAGTTATATGTTTTAGTATTTACAATATGATATATTTACAATGCAATTATAAAACAATTATATTTATGCAGTTATTTAATCATAGTTATATAATTTGAAAATATTTTGCTTACCTAATCTGCTGACAAGAAAGCGTAAATTTATTTCAAAAAATTCACGCATTTCCACTTAGATTAACAAATATTACTTATCACTGAAGATTAGAAAAGGAAAATATCCAGTTTTTTTTTACCATTTTATAATATTTTTTAATAAATATGTCTATATGTCATTTGTAACGCCATATATCATAGTCATATATGTCTTTTTGTAATATAAAAATGGGCAATTCTAAAATGTAACGTATTAGAAAGAGATATATTGTTTATATAATGGTTACTTTTGTTGGAACTTACAGGTATTATGTTATGTACCATATTCATACTACTAACTAAATCTATTATTGCTAACTAAAATTTGAAATATATCAAAAAGTAATCAATATAGTTAATGAATTAATAAGTTCATATTGCTTGTAGGTAATTGAGAAATAGAAAAGTGAAATAACTCAATAATCTTGATATCATCACTCTTTAAGAAATATAAAATTGATATGTTTGTTGATTAGTAATTTTGGAAAATTATCCAAATCTTTCAAATTATATCTGCTACTTTTACTATTTTTCAATGAACTCTTCAATGAGTTCTTTCAGGTGTGTTATCAAAAAATATATTATCTCAGCTATTATTAAAGAATGATAATTAATATGGAAATTGTGAGATTTGTTTTTTGATACTCGTCCATTTTCATTGCATGTCATTCGATCTAAGTTGGATGAATAATGTTTTTTTTTAGATCTAATTGGTTGCAGTATATAGCCGATACCTGTTTTGCAATCCTTTAAGAATGAAAAAAATAGAGTAGCTAGACCCATGTGCTATAATAAATTTCATGACTGGCGTTTAGAATTATATGCTCCATTCTTTATGTAAAAGCGCTATTGATAGTTCAATCAGATATGTGAGTTAAATGTTGGTGTAACGGTATATGGGTAGTTTTAAAATCTTATTCTAAGAGAGTCATTAGTTGATAGATGGGAACGTTCGATTTAGAGTGAACTAGTGCTTCTAAAGCTGATCTCATAAGAACACCGGATGAATTGACTATTCTGTGTTAGCAAGTAAAGAGTTGGTACATATTTTCAGAACTGGAAAATAGAAAAAAAAATGCAAATTATTAGACCCATATGAAGCTTTAAAGGTGCATGAGGTCATTGCTTTGAGGTCAAGGTAAATGTTATCGGTATTTTAATGAAGGGTGCTGATTTGGACTGGGCATAGAGCTCAAAGTTCTGAGATTACGAATGGAGGAGAATCGGAGACGAATGGATCATTCTATAATAGTAAATAACAAATAATGTTTAAAAATAATAATTCAATTTCTGTGTAGGTCAGCATAGAATTTTTCATTTTTTTTCATTTTTTATTAAATAATTATCAAAAAAAATTATTTAGTGAAAAATGATTGATTTTCCCAAGAATTGAATTCACATTATTCACCTTCTCATCAGAAATAATGAAAACCTCGCATTTTACCAATCGCACTATTAAGTCTTGATTTCAAATTTCATTACTAACTGCTAAAACTCTATTTAAAGTATTAAAAATTAATTTAATTTAATGAATGAAATTTATTATTAAAAACTATATTAACATGAAGTGCCATCCACTACAAATTTAATCCTTAACTCTGGACGTGAGGTCTGTGAGACCGCTAGCGATGGACTTTTTTTAACTATTCTATTTTTACCTCAATTGAATGGATTGACCCTGTAGCTTCCTGTTTCGTAGCTTACAATATACCTGCACTTTTTCAATCGATTTCAGTAGATGTTTTTTTTTTTGTTTTTCTTACATAATTCAGTTATTCATTGATAACTGACTCTTGTTACCAGATTTTTTTTAATGAAATCATTTTAATGATAATAATAATTGCGCAGAATAGTTTTTTCTATGAAATTTGGCATTCAATTGATTTTGAAATATATATGTTAAAAAACATTATTAATTTTTCCAATGCTTTGAAAGATTTATTAGATAACA
The DNA here is from genome assembly GCA_026543055.1 of Argiope trifasciata. Classification (NCBI taxonomy): domain Eukaryota; kingdom Metazoa; phylum Arthropoda; class Arachnida; order Araneae; family Araneidae; genus Argiope; species Argiope trifasciata. Next base: position 511,468 of record JAPMOQ010020268.1, on the reverse strand, counting down.
TACCAAGATATCTATATATATATATAAAGAGAGAGAGAGAGAGAGAGAGAGAATTTTAAGGTTGATTTTTATACTAGATCTTAACTGCATATTTAAAATGCCCTAGAAAACCGTGCTTTGAAAGTCACACAAGCTGATAAAAAAAGACCAATTTTTCCCATTATTTTTAAAAAATTATTTTTCGTATAATTGTTGAATTTTACATTATATTGCTTTCTATATATAATTATATACTGGAAAAATAAAACTGTTTTAAAAAGTATAAAATGTTTTTGAAGAATGTTATTTATTTTTACATATAATTTCAAAAGAAAAATATATGCTCCAGTGCATTTATTTTTTTCGGTGATAAGATATTTTGAAAACTTTCTAAAACATATTTATGTAGTAAAAAATGTCTACAGAATATATTGGATGATTTAAAATGTAATATTTTTTTTATAAAATCAGATTCCAGTGAAAAGAAAATGCGATCACGTAGATCGTCCTTCCCAGATACGCCCTAAATTTTCACCTCCCTAGTTAAATGTTAAAAAATGTATCTTTTCTTGAGTGAATCCATAAAAAGTGATTTATCAACGGTTGAATATTTGAACAAGATGAGGAGCGTGTTAATTTACTGTAGGAAATGAAAAAAAAAACATATACATATCTTGTAAACCTAGAAAATTGAAAAAAAAAAGCTAATTATTAGACCTATATGAAATGATGAAACTTTGAAGTTACGTGCTTCTTTGAGTTCAAAGAAAATGTTATCGGTATTTTAATGAAGAGTGCTGATTTGAACTGGGCACAGAGCTCAGAGCATTCTACGTAGCATCCAAAACTGCTTGAAATGGGCAATGAAAAATTTAGTCCATAATATGTCGCGTATTTCGCAATTAGTTGTAAATCGCGTTAGTTGTAAATCTCTTGGTGTCAAAAATACATCAAAATATTTATTTTCAATACGTCTTGAATGGTTTGCTTTATGGAGGAAGATTCAAATTAAATATTTATAAATCAAACTTTATTGCAGTTTGAGCCCAAAGCCGGTTTAACAACTTAAAAATGATTTGTACAAACTAAATAAAGGAGTTGATTTTGAAAAATAAAATAAAAAATCTTATATCCATATCAATTCTGAAGAAAAAAAATGTAATAAAGAATATGTTTTTATTTCTAATTAATAGGTCTGTACAAAGAGCAAAATGAACATTTAAACAAGCAGCAAAAGATATAAAGGGGACTGGAAATATAACTGGAAAATATTAACTGGACATTCTTTTCAGTTGGTTCTTCAATGTGGCAACATATCCGTGTTTCTTACAGACATCGACTTTTTAATCCTTCTAACAGAGAAATAAAAAATATAATTATTCTATTAATGAGAATTATTTTGATTTCTGTAAATCTATCTAAATATTTATTCATTCATCAAAATAGCATATTAATATTTTGCATGTAATATTTTTATAGATAATATGTAGAAATTATTTTAAAATACAGTTAGTAATTTGAAAGGAATAAGAAAATGAATGATTTCTGATGTGAAAATTGGGATACGGAATATATGTGTAGTTATAAAATTATCCATATGTAAAACATATTTTTGTAAAATAAATAATGAATGAAAATATTTAAAATTGAAACATGCCGTTATTCTACTTACAGAATAATGATATATAGAAAGTTTTCCACATTAATTGAAATTTTGATTTAAACAATGCTTACTTGTATAGCCATTTTTTTTGTCAGAAGATATATTTCACAAGACAGAATTTTTGCAGCATTATCTTTCAATTTCATAATTACCTTTTTCAGAACAGCTTACACGTATTTATCAAACACATCTTTTCCAATATTGGATACAGCAAATTCATTTTGAAATCTTTTATCAAATCATATTAGGAAAAAGATTACTGTTTAATTACTTTTACATTTCTTGACTAAAAGTGCAAAATTCAATTTCTTCCAGTTGTATCTTTTATTCAAAAGGGGGAAAAAAAACCTCCACAAATAATTTTTTAAAGGGATTTTTTTTCTTTGATTTATCATGTTTATAAACGCATTTTATGATTTGGAATTTTCTAATAATCATGTTGTCAACTGACCTATGTAACAAAATGGATATTAAAATCAATTTGACCATTTTTTAAATGATTTATTTTACTTTGGATTTTTATGTTTAACTGGTATACTGGTACTAGATGGTTAGCTTCTGCGCGTTGCTTAGCTCTTCTCTTAGCGGCGTTGCTGCCGCAGAAGAAATAATTTTGGAAATATCATTTCAAATTCGAAATAGTTTTCTTTTTTAATTAGGAATGGTAGGAAGAACAATATTTATTTCAGTCTCAGAAAGGAATATATTCGTTGATTATTTAAAGAAGATTCATAATTATATAAAGGAGAAGCATAAATAATATTAATTCAATTTTTTCAACTTTATTATTCAAGACTTGGTAGGCAATATATATATATATGTATATATATAATTTTTCCATCTTCAGCAGAAACAAATAAGTGCACGTAATAAGTATTCAGAGTTTTACGTAATCGAACGGGCGGTACGGCACCGCTTAAGAGACATATAGACAAACATTTATTTTTATGCATATAGATTACCTTGTGGCAGTATTTTAATAAGCCAGTAACAGCCACTAAACATTGGCAATCACTTTTGTATAGGGGGATATGGTAAGCGGCTTTAAAACGTAAGGTCATGGATTTGATCCTAGGCGAAATTCATCCACCACATTGGTACAATTCCAGCCAACACTATTGCCACAACTTATTAGATAATTTTACTATGCCTAAAACCATCCCGCAACTGCAAGTAATAAATATTCAAAGTCATCACAATCGGATGAGCAGTACGACCGTGCATAAGAGACATACAGACAAACATTCATTTTTATTTACATAGATTTGGCCATATTTATTTCACTAACAATTGCGTACAGTTCCAAAAATACCACATTTTTGAATGGATATTATGAAAAGAATAATAACACATATGAACATTTCACAGCTGAAAGAAATGCAAATGAAAATCTTGTCAATCATTGAAATTCTTTTAGTTAAAATTCATAAATAAAAGGCAAAATCTTAATTATTTTTGAAGTTATAATTATTTTAATTAAATTAGAAATCTTTTATTTATTCTACTTATTATTAATTCGAAGTACTTTTAGTCAAAGTTAAACCGCAGATAAACAGATCCATTGAAAGAATTAGAGAACGCTACTATAGCTTAAAAAGTTCTGTTTTCAACCATAAATATGAAATATAAACTATTCGTTATACTTATTTATATACCCGATACAAATGGGAAAACTTGCTATCAAAACTGTTATTTTCCAAATGCATTCCACTTTGTTTGTTCCCTTCAAAATGCTCTGCACTGATGTTGATTCACTTAAAATACTGTTGTGCATTTTTGAGACATAAAGTTTCCTCATATTTCATTGCTTCTTAAAGGCAACCGTAGACACACTCTTTGTCTGATATGCTCTATTTCTTTCCTCTATTCTTTGAAAATAGAATTGCTACTTTTTGGTTACTACAAAGGAAATATTTACAGTCGCCTATGCTTCGCATACATAAAATGTACCTCATAAAATTCAAGTGCATTTGAATTTTATGTATCAATTCCCTAAACATATCACTCGAACAATTGGTTTTAAAATATCAAATATCAGGGGAAAAATGTTTTACATAGCATGTATTTTTTTTCTTTATTTCAATAACAAAAAAAAGGCTTTTACTTTAATTTATGCCGAGTGTAGTTTTTATTAGTGAGGAAATTTTATTATTTTAGAAGAGATGCATAAATCTGAATACAAAAGTAGGAAACATTTTAAAAACGTTTAAATACATTGTTAGCGAAAAAGTGTTATACTCTTCAATCGAATTTAAAACTTTTCTAATACTGAGACTTCTGTCGAACGTGTAATTGTTTAATTTAATAAACAATTTTAACTTTTCAATTATTTTTCGAGATCTAAATGTGTTAATGTTTCCCCCGAACATAAAGCATCGATGTAGCTGTTGTGCTGGATTAAAACTCTTTCTCGGATGTATAAAATTAAATTCAGAAGTAAATTTTCATAAAAAATTAATGTTTCGATAAAAACTATTCCAAACTGATAATTCATTTGTTAATAAATTTCATAATGATAGTAAATTTCATAATCTGCTAATTCATTCATTAAATGTAATTCAATAAATTACATTTGTTTAAAAAAATAGTTTATCAATTCAAATACTTCAGTTATTAATTTAATAAACATATTTTATCTTTAATCTCATTTTGTTCAGCAGTTCCAATGAATATAATACAAAGAATTGATTATGATTGTTAGACATTTGTCAGAACCCTGCAGAAGATATTTGTATCTGAATCTTTTGATTCAGTCCTTGTGTTGTTATTCCACTTACAACGTATAAACTCAAGAAACAAGCCATAAACAGGATTCGGAACCGACCTTTCAAAGTTAAGTTATTTGTTTTTGGTAGTTTTTACTATGCAATTTTCGTGAACTCGAATCATATAAATACGTGTAAGTTAAAGATCTTTAAAAGAGCAGTGAAGAGATATCAGACTATGTGGTTGATTTGCTGTACAGCCAATTTACGATGATTTACCAAGTTTTTATATTGATACGATGGGGTTCAAATCTGTTTGAAAGGTTGTTCTCCAAATTTTAGTGAAGTCAACTTCATTAAAAATTCAATTATTTTTTGCTAAAAGAAGAGCTAATGAACTTTTACTTCAATAAATATGGTTTCTATAGATAATTCTCTCCTCATTGTGCTTCCTCGATAATAAATTCTTCTACAAGCTTTGCTAACTTTCGGTCAGTGTAACCTGACTGATAGCAAAGATTAAAATGTGTCCTTGCAGGTTAAAGAATACATTTCCCATCTATGAGAATAATGCATACAAATACAGTTTGTTGTTCCGATGCGTTGGTCGTGTGAGTGAAGTTTACTTTTTTTCTCCCTGCAAATGCAAGAACTGATATTGCAATTTCTTTATTGCTCGCAGTTGATATTAAGAAATAATTTATTAATAATCACCATTTGTTCATCATTTTTATCATGATATAATAAATTATTTATACATGAAATTTATAATAATATATCTTGTCTATTGTTGGAAATTTCATATTTTTTTCAAAATAAATTTTCACTAATTTAAGTGAATAAAATACAAGATCTTAAAACTTTTATTATTTTAAATGTAATTTTTATTTCTTCTACTTGCTATTAAATCGGAGGTTTTCTTAGGCTAATCAATTCCATATAAAACAGTTTGAAATGCTGCCTTAATTTAAAAAATTCCCTTTTTGATATAGATGAACTACAAACTTTTCTTTCCTAGTAGAAACATCATGTTTTGATTTGCAAAGAGAGAAAGAGAAAGAATGTCTTTTCCAATATTTCTCTCCTATATTCTATCAAAGTTTTAAATAACAAAATTTATACGAAAAAAATTACACCATTTTTGCTAAAAATTACAAAATATTAATGTTTACTCTCTAAATCGATGCGTTGTTTTTGTAAAGAACTGTTTTGTGTATCATTTATATAAAATTTTCTCCATATTCTGAGGCTTTATCTATCTATATATTTCTCAATCATAAGCATTAAATTACTATTAAACTATCAAAAAAGCGAACAGTGCCTAGATATTTCATTAAGCTATTCTATTTAATTTAAATCAAGCGAATTAAGGCCCTTTTCTCAGTTTTGATATCTTCTTTGGCCGGACAAAGCTTCTAAAAAGATATTGAATAATCACTATGCATAATCGAGATGCCAACAAAATTCCAGTGTTTTCTGGATTTCGTTGTAAGATACCTTGTTTGGTTACTAATTGGTCTCTAGGAGTCATCAACCTGAGGTCTATCAAGTTGATAACATGCAACTTTTTCAGATATTTTAATCAAATTATCCTTAACAAATGTAACGAATTTGTATAAATACATGTTTGTGTGTATGTGGAAAATGTAACACCTTTTTGCAGAGAAAAAACTGCAGCAATCACAGATAACAATTAGAAATATCTACATATAAACAATGATGGAATAAAAAAAGTTGTATATAATACAAAAGTAAGTTAGGACTTTGACTTATCTACACTGCTTGATAACTGCTAAGAAATAGTCACTTTCTCTGAATAATTAAGTATGGGAAATTAGTGAAGAAATAAAACTAAGTGAATATTTAGTAGGGAGTATGCGCATTTATTATAGTGCAAAATGGTGCAGTATCAACACATCGAAGAATTAAAAATAAATAAGATGCTCTTTGGTGGGCTTAAAAACAGCCCTACAAAAATGAAGGCTTTAGTAAGATATGGAATTACCCTGGTCACTAATTGTCTTACGGATTGTGAATATTATTCCAATCCCCTATCAAAGCGATTTTGAGTTTTCACTGTTCTGGGAGTGATGGTTATTTGTGAAATATGCCTGCTAAAAGCATTCCATGCATGTTCAATGGGATTTAGATCAGGAGATAAGCAAGCCATTGCACACGTAAATTATTTTTACTTTGCAGTGTGTCCGATATCTCAACGCAGTGTGTTCTGCTATTGTACATGATGCCTGCCCACACCATCATGATAGGCCCATGCTGATCACGGTTAACTAACAAACTATAGTGCATGACATGCTCCACGCTCTCTCCACAGTAATTGGTGGCCAGAATCACTTGTTACACTTAAATTAGATTTATCTGTGAGCATCACTCTAGACCAATTTTGGATATTCCAACCATCCTGTTCCTTACATCAGTGTAATCTCTCACTATGATGGCGTTGTTGAAACAACAACCATGCTTCCGTGCATAAAAATCAACTTGATTTAATAGCCGTGGGATGGTTCTTGAAAAAATATGCTTACCGGTAGCAGTTGCAAAGTTTGCAGCAATCTGATCAGGAGTTAAATTTATGTTCTTTTTTATCACGGCGGCTACATAGCGATCCTCTAAAGATGTGTTGTTCCTACCATGGTCCACCGAACGCTTTTCAAAACTTATGCACATTCAGCGGTCTTCTTAAATAGCCAAATGGCATTCTTTGATACATCCGTTGGAGCATCTTCAGTGGTGACACATTGACTTACTTCCAGTCTTCCAACTGCCCATTCACGATCGTAGGCACTCACATGATGTCTTGCTGACATTTTGATTTTAATTATTACATGACCAAACAGAATGTCAGAGAAAAAACTTTCATAACAACCTAAACTACTTTGGGTAAAACATCAAACAGCATGAGTTTTTGTATGAATCCTGAGTTTGTGTGCAATGTCTATTGTACAGATAACGAGTCCTGGTTTACCACGCCTTCTGAACTTGAATTTAGTTTTATTGGTCAGCAGTCTGATACGCAATTTCGCATACATCACTTGTTCCTTAGCAGTTCTCAAGAAGTGTATATCATCTTTCCCTTACATAGTCAATATTCGTGTTGTATCCATTCTATACCCATGTTAATCATCACAACCAGAATAAAACAATTATAAACTTTTCCCTTTAATTTCTGATCCTCAGCTATAGGTCTACTTAAGAATAAACGATTAGTAAACAAGCTTCATGGAATTTTGGCCCGGAATTTAAAAAAAATTAAATGCTCCCTGTCGATTATTTATCATGGATTAATTTATTACATATATATATATATATATATTAAAAATAAGGTATAATTCAGATTGTCGCATCTGATAAAAACTCTTATGCTTGATAATTTTTAAATAACACTGGATATGAAGGCAATCAAACTATAAAACAATTGTCATTCCCAGTTAAATTCATATTCTTCATTCAGGGCATATTTAGTTCTCTAAGCAATTAATGAACCTGTAATTAATCTCTAACAATTAATGAACCTGTAAACAACCTAATGCACTAAATGAAAGTGTTTCCACCAAAAGATATGTGAGTGTGCAAATGTGTTTGAGGTGTAATTAGCCATCACTAACCGATAATCTTTCACATCCCTTGAGAATGTTCCAAAGTTAGAGATAAGACCTCACTTTCTGCCAATAATAATAACTGACTCATTAAGTTTGGTTCTTATCAATATTTTCTTGAATAATTGATTTAAAACAATGTAGAACTATATCTTTAAGAGCACTTGCAATTTGTTTCAACTACTGTGATCTATCTATCTCTCAAACGACAACTTGGATATTTTACTTATCAATTTTGGTAGAGAACAGAATGTTTCCACATCCACTTAAAGTGCGCCTTAATAAATCTCCATATTACTAAAAGAGAGGGAGAAATTTAGTTATAGATTGCCTGCTTGTAGCATTCAGTCAATCTCAGAAATGAAACAACACTATTATTACCATACATTATTGTAGTAATCAAAATTGTATAAAAACACATGTGTATTCATTTAATTTGAGTCTTAGAAATCTATATAAATAAAAATGAATGTTTGGCCGTATGTCTCTTTTGCTTTCTTAAACCGTTTATCCGATTGCAATGAAACTTTGCCAGCTTATTGTTTACACCTGCGGGATGGTTCTGATGTATTCTAATCCATCAGAACCATCCTGAAGGTGTAAACAATGGTAGTACAATTATATAAAATTTAAAAAAATCGAATCTCAACCGCATTTATTTATCAAATTTTAATCTCTAAATAATTCGCCAAGGAGAATAGATTCTGTAGAAATGTATCCAAGTTAATATTTCGTAGCTATAATACTTAAATGCCCTGTAAGTCATTCTCAGAGGTAACAACTTTATTACATATTATGCGAAAACGCTTTAGGGAGACCGAAGCGTATTTTTAAATTTTAAATAAATTTTAGTGTTTTTCGTAGTGACTACCAAAAATATTATTGTACACATATTTTTGTACCATATCGATTTTCAAAAATTATATTTTCAATTATATTAATGATTTTATGGCATGAATATATTTTCTATGTTTAATCAATTTTAAAAGAAAATATTTTAATCACACTTTCTAAAATTAAATTTCAGAATTCTGAACGAATATTAAACGAATCAAGAGATACAATAAAGAGTTCTTTTCAATACCAAGTTTTACAATTCTAAATAAATACACAAACCACATTTATAAAAATGAATATTTGTTTGTACTTTTTTTATATACCATCGTACCGCTCATCCTATTTCGACAAAACAATTCCAAATTATTGATTTATTGTAATATTATTTTTTTCGGCTTAGTAATGCTTCGGCTACCAGCTTGTATCATATATAACAATAATTATATATAGAAAACTAAATAATTTTATCTAATTATTCTTTTTTCACCTAGTATCATTCGAAGAAAGTTATAGATCTCACATATAAACACACATTTTTAACTTGAAATTTTTTTACTGCTTTAGGGTTAGTCAGATTAAGATAAATGCGTGAAAGAATCAAGGAAGCAAAGAATCTTTTATAGTAAAAGGTAAGGATAGAAATGATATCTAAGAATAATCCAGTCATCTTTGAGATTAAAGCTATAAAAGACTCATCTTTTACATTAATACACATAGACTAACTTCTGCAAAATTTATAAGCTTATTATTTGAAGCCTTTACCCAAATATTCATTTCCAATTACTAAATTTATATTCGCGTGGGAATTTTACCAATTATTTCGAGCTTAAGTTATAGCTTGCAGAATCAATTTCGGTTAGAATTTGATTATTAGATTCGTTTGCACCGGATTTAGTGAGGGGCTAATACATCAAAATGAAACTTTGTGCTTCCGGTAAGATTTAAAATCTGCCGAAAAGTTTCTGATGCATTTCGAATCTATCTGGCAAAGGATATATTTACCTTTACCTGTTAATTAAAGTCTTAATTAATGATTGGAATGGGTGATTAGAATATTTATAAAAATAGAAAATATTAAACATTAATTCAAATGGCAAATTATTAATGACAAAACTATTTATGGAGTTTCGGGAATTATCTTACATTAACTCTGTTAAACCATATTTAAGGCTTTCAATTAAGGCAAATCAACTGAGGCAGTATCACAAAATATGTTTCTTTAAATTTTGATGTTTAAAACTATACTTTATCTTTATTTTATGTAAAATAGTAATTTTTAATTCTGTAAAAATATTTTTAAATAATTCAATATTTAAAACATTTTTTAATTAAGTCCTGACTCTTTGACAAGACGTCGAGTGAGCTAGAGGTGGAGTCTGTAATCGGACAACTTTTCCAGCTCGCCACATAATAGCCACTTCACAAAAACTTCAGTCTATGTTGTGGAGGCATGGAGTAAACATAATGCTTTCTCCCGATAAATATACTTTTCCTTAAATGTATGCATTGTATTTGTATTAATTGTATGTTCGTGTATTGCATTTCTTGTTTTATGAACTTTAATCTTTCCTTAAAAAGACTTAAATAATCTTCTTTTTTCCCTAGAGGAATAGTTTTTGCCTCCCAGCTGTAACTAGTTTTATTTATGATTACAATACGAATATCAAATTGTTTAAATGTGTATTTTTACTATTCTAATTGCTTTTTCTATTATTCTGTTTACTATTTCTGTTATTCTCCTTACTATTTCTTACTTTTTCTGTTATTCTCCTTTCTTTTCTGTCACATGGATGCAGTTGTAATTTTTGAGTATTTGGTCCAAATGACACTATGGAGAGTTTCATTAGAGTTTTGTGTTTTTAACCATATACATCTCTCTAATAGTTTATTTGATCAAAGTCCTTGGTAAATTGACTATATTTTTGCCCAAAGAGCAGCTTCTTTTATGGCTGTTTGCATCCCAAAAGTGGACCTGGTAAAATTGTTTGCTCTACTGTCATGTACCAAAAATCATAACTTAATAAAAAATAAAGTTAAAGCTCTAAAATTTTCAGGTACAAGATACAATTTATTATATGAAACAATAAAGTAAGCGATTTTTTGATGATTTTCCTAGTATTGTGTCGCCTTAAATCTGGTATAAAATCATAGCATCTAGCAGACTGATGTACAGGAAATACTATCACCTTTTTTTGGACTACTTTCGGATATTTCCAAAACATGTTTAAATTATGTTAATGTAATGTTATAAACCTGCAATTTTGCTTCCCCGAGTGTACAGTGTCATCATATGAAAGAATAATTTACAGTAATATGTAATTGCCGGTGCTCAACGAGGGACGCATTAGTGATACCAGAGCAAGCCATCAAATTTGGCGACCATTTTAACAGATGTGGCGAAAAAATTAATAATTTCCAGAACTTTGTCAGAATGCTTCCATTTCGTACATTAGGAGCCAAGATACGTCCAGATGCGCCCTGATTGGCTTAGAAGTTTCTTTTCCAGCTTCCCGGGATCTATAAAAGGCAAACGCTCTCAAACTGCTAAGAGTCCTGGCGAGTGATCTTGGATAATTAACCATGAACTGAAACGTGGTGGTAAATTGAACAACGAATCTCGAATTGAAGTAGTGAATCGGCAGCTAAAGAGAAGAGACAGAGGATAAGTTCAGTCGTCTGGAGAGACAGTAGAGCAAGGCTCCAAGGTTTCTCATTTCTGCTGAATCCCATCTGGCCGCTTTGGGGGCTGGGGATGTTTTCACTGCCGTATATCTGCGTATATGCTACTGTTTGAAGTAGAGTGCTGCAGTGCTATCCGATATATTTGTCTTGACTGTATATAAATGTCATCTGTAAATATTTCATGTTATTATGCTATCCTGTCTTAACCTAAATAAATGTCGTCATTTTGTTTTTCTACTAAAAGACTGATTGATTATGTTTATCTCACACCATACACCCACTGCACATAAAGAACCCGACAGATCGGAAATCAATAAGAGTAATATAATTTGCATTGATTTTTTATACGAAACTGTAAATCGAAGACTATTTTAAAAATCATCATACCAGAAACTGATTATTAGAAGCTATATATAAGGGTTTTCACATAAATAAAACTTAGATTGGAATATTTTTCTTCATTTCTCAGAAGGGGTTTTCATTTTGAAATTGAAAATAAATTTATATACTATTTCAGTTCTATAACTTCTCCAAATATAGAGAAGGGCTACATATCCTTGCCTTCTCTTTATATAAACGCCCGTGTACCTATAGATAATTTATATTTTTTAATAGGACGAAAAAATCGGTTATAAAATTAAATTTAAGCGAAAATGTTAATTCAACGTATGTCATCTATAAATCTTGTTAATTCAAACAAATAAAACATTTACATGAATTAAATGTAATAAATATAAATTGAAATAAGCTTTCAGTTATTCCATGCCTTAATACTTTTGAAAAAAATTATGTTAATTTTTTCATGAACAGGTTTCATTTACTGTTGGTGGAATAATACAAAAATAATTATTCGATAATGATGCTTGATACATAGTTTAAGAAGAAGAAAAAATGCATGCAATGTGAGAGAAATGAAATTTTATCCGAAAAAAGTGTATGAACTCAATAAATAGATCTCCTTTTGCAAATTTTTGAATTTAAATTATTTGCTTTACTTAAAACCTAAGAATGAAGAAAAGTGCCATATTTCCCAAAAATAAATGGATCAATGAAGTACATAAATATATAAAAAGTGTTTATAGAAAGGTCTTGAAGAAAAAATAAAATTTAGTAAAATATTTAAATATAAAAAATTGATTATATAAATTTGATGCAATTGACACTTGGAAATATTAGGTGAATGAAGAGCAGTCATTAGTGATTTTTCATTTTTCTGCAAATTTTTAAATAAGAAGTACAAAAAAAGTCAAATCATCAAAAAAAATCGAGTTTGAGAATTCTAGGAATCTTTTACTGCGGAGTTTCTTGAATCCTAAAAGCACATTCTTATGTTTGTCTGGCAGTATCACCGTCTGTATGCGAACACAATAATTTAAAAAATCTTTAAGCCAGATAAATGAAATTTATGTCTAAATTTATAAATTTTTATCAAATTTTGAATAAAACTCTTTCTGTAAGTTCAACTGTTCCCCAATTCAAGTACAAGGAAACTCGATAACTAACTACAAGACGCAAAAGACTAGATGGATAAAATTTGATACACATATTTAGCATCTAAAAGAATGATTCTTATAAAACTTTGGATTACTTCTGTCAAAGGGTTAACTTCCTGTCGCTTTGTACTTTTGCATGCATGTAAATGGAATAATTCACTGGCACAAATATTTAATGAAATTTGGTATATTATTTTGCAACTACCGCTGAAGTTTCATGCTAATTTTGGTTGTATTCGGTCAACGAAATACATATTTACACGATTGTTTCAGTAAAATTGCCATATTGGAACAATATACTTTTATTCGTAAATATTGTTCATGCATGACATGCAAAGTATTTGAAACCTTACCCAATGTCCACAATTTTATGCTGGATCGTAGTGTAAATAGTGTATTGCTGAGTATAGAAGATAGTTTTGCAGGGTCTACTATCGCTAGTCTGCGTATGCATTGGCCAACGTAACTGTATTATTTGTGATTAGACGTTAAAGCCCCCCGTAATTAAAAACACATTAGGATGGGCTAAATTCTACAAAATATGGGCAAGAGGACCGATGAAAGGATGAAATTTTTACACATTTTCAGTAAATTTAATTTCAGAAAAGCATGCATTCTTTCACGTCTCATTCCTTAGTGGGATAGAATCGCCGAAAAGTAGTCGACTCAGGATACTGAAACGAATAAAATGCTGACATTCTTCATAGCGAAACATCTGACAGTTGAAATGCGACTTTTGCCGCATTTTCAATATTTTTAAAATTCTTTACAGTAAAATGGTTCTGAAAAGAATCGAAGTTGATTAGGATAATGGATTAATCCCGTTTCACGAATTTCTTTTGAGATGTCCATAACCTCAAGAATTGTAAAACTTTTCTTATTGAGGGAGTAAATGGGGACTAATCCTTCAGACATGGTCATTTTTTTTCAAATTAAAATGATAGTATGAACTAAATGAGTCCATTAAGCTTTCTGCTTGTGCAAAATCTATATGTGTTGAATATGCACAAAATTATTCTTATTTTTCTAAATAATATGCTTATTAATTAATCTCATATGCATGAAATTAACAACCATTTCTTATTCAAGCCTCTGAAACCAGAAGATATCTAGAAGTAGTTTTTACCGGGTAAATTTTGAGAAAATCAAAGTTATGCCAGTAGTCTTCGTCAGCATTACACTATCTTCTAATAAGTTTTTTAGTTTCTTACTTTCTTAAATATTTGTCAAATCGTTTCAAATATTTTATTAACAATCAATACTTGAAATATTATAAGTTTACTAATCGCATGTAAATAGTTTTTAAAAAATATCGAATGCTAATTTTATATGAAAAATAAAGGCAAAACACTTCCTCACCTAGTGGGAAGATGTTTGGCCCCAATGGATTTAACCAATCACGACCGTTTTTCGATGGATCTCCAATCTAAAATTTTTTGGTTCCAAAGCTGAGACTGTACCGCCAGGCCACAGCTGTCATCATAAGAATCAATAGAAAATTTTTATAATAGAAACCTTAATCTCAAAAGAATTAAAGATTCCTCTTAAAATTTTTTAAAGATTCAAATATTGCGATAATGGTAACATAAAGTATATAACACCTAGTTTAGGAAATGAAGAATAATGATTATTAAAGGCTCTTGTTCTATTTTTTCATACTAAATTTTCAACGAAAATAAACGAGTATCTCAGCGAAAATGTTCCTTTTTACTTCACTAAAGTTGCAATCAGAGTGTTCCATCTTCACATTTCGAAGTTGTTCCTCTTTTCCAATTTCTGCGAAATTATCCCTCCTTCCCAATTACTAAGTGAATCTTAATTGTGTGGTAATTTATACTAGGAATATACTAGAAAGGTACAGTTTTCCCAAAAATGTTTTTTTTAAAGTCATATAAAATTATTTAAATGTTTGTTTCTCAAAAAACAATGCTAAATTCATAAAAAAATACTGCTATTCTACTTTTAATTTAACGTGCCTATTGAAAAAATACATATAATAAAGAAATGCCTTTTTATGTCTGCATTGGAGTACAAAACATTGATAAAATAAATTTTTGAATGTTAGCAAATTTTCATATAGCAACAGGAAATTAATTCATACTTTATAAGATTTGAAAAGCAGAAACATTTTTTTTTTATCTTAGTTCTCTTAACAGTTTTTTTTACCATATTGTTTAAATGCGAAAAATTTCTCTGTGTCTTCCTTTTTGATTCTTTTTTGCATTAAAACTTAATATTTATTTTATAAATTTATTAGAATGTTACAATACAAAATGAAGATAAAGATAATAAATTAATTTCAATAAGTAAGTCTTATCCCAGTACCGCAACAGAAAATAATCTTGAATAGCGATAAAAGTAATGTGCAAAATATGAATATAAAGTAATGTAGAAAGGGAATACATTATCAAATAAGTGCATCATTCTAAAAAATTGTGGGTGTTTGAACGAAAGATAAAGATAAATGAAATCAGAATGTATAAAACACTATACATCGTTTAAAAACTTTTAATATTCTTTTAATTAAAATAAATTTTTCCTACTCTTGGAATTAAATTATGAATGTAACAAATTTAAGGGAATTTTATCATCTAAAAAATTGAATGATGCCAATAAAAAATTTAATGATGAAATAAAAAAGGAACGAGATTTAAATAAAGTAAATTTAAATTAAACATAAAATTTGTATTTTTGCAATTTTATAAGAAATATGACCTTTAATATTTCAGTAATTTAATTTCCAATTTTAATTTACTCTAAGATCTCTTTGTAAGTAACTAGCAAAGAATTAAAAAAAAACCTAAAAATGTGAAATTATAAGACGTTATTAAAAATTAATAAGAAATCTTCTGGAAACATCAAAACACTACTTGCCTTTTCTTTGTTGTTGCACTATCCTTACCGTTGAATAGAAAGAGATTAATTTACTTTTTGTCTTCCGTAAAATTAAATTTGAATCTTCTGAAACCATAATTAGTCAATAATGATTGTTTTACAACCATAATGGGAATTTTAAAGAAAAAAATAAGTATTTCCCAGAAATTAGTTACTTTCAAAGGAAATAGTTCTCAAAAACAGAAATAAACTTCGTTTTCGAGAAGAAGGGAGAAAATTTTTATTTATCATTGTTTCCTGTGTAACACATGATTTTAAGGAAGGATAATGGTTGTTTTTCTTATATCGTAATTAAAGAACAGAAATGTATTTTTATAATAATAGAACATTAAAATTAACTTTTTCTAGTAATTCAATAAAGAAATTAGTTTTTTTCAAAACCCTTGTTTTTGAATTATTAATTTTCTGAAAATAGTTAAAAGTCCGTTTGAAATTATTATTGTAGAATGAAATTCTATTAGGGTGTCCAATTAGTTTCTTTTATAATTCTAATAGGAAATGAATACGCAATATTAATTGTTAAAGATATTATTTAAGTTGTATAAGAACTTCATTATGCCTTCTTTCCAAAATGGTTGTGTTTTGGACTAGCAATAATCACCTAAGTGTGCTTTTATTTCTCTGATGGATATAAAGCGTTTATCGCCAAAATAATTTTTAAGGACAAACGGAATTTATAATCAGATGGAACAAGATCTACAAAGTATGCTGCATGCGGAAAAACATCCCAATCAAACTGTAAGAGCTTCTCTCTTATAATTAATGTAATATGTTTAATCGCGTTTTCGTGATGAAAAACAATTCTTCTTCTGTTCATAAAATATGTCCAGTTTTTTGCTATGGCTGCTTTCAATTAATTAAAATGATGACATATTTTTTTAGAATTTATTATTTCATCTTTTGGAAGGAGCTCGTAAAAAATTACACCTTTCCAATCCCACTAATTGGATAAAAGAGTGTAATTGAGTGTAATCCTGGCTTAGATAGTAAAAGAGATCTCGTATGACTGAAACCTATGATATAGATGTCTAATAATTCATTCAGCCTGCACGTTTGCACAAGCTGTGAAGAAACTAAACTCACGATACATTAACTAAACGACACAGAATAACTAAAAAACTCGTTTGATAAACACAACATTAAACAACAGAACAGCATCAAAATAACGTACTTATACAATATTAAATCGAAACATAAAACCCTCAAACTCTCAACCCAAACTATCCATCTGCCTACAGATGTGGATGACTGAAAATGCGTCTCTTTACAGTCACTGCATTCTCAACTTATATTTATAATTTGTAAACATCAAGGCCCTCTAGTGTGCCAAGTGGCGTGCTCTAGTATCTCAGCATCCTCCCTACCTATATATGACAGTATAAACTTTCCTTTATTAAGTAAATATTAACATTCAATTAAATTTCTAAATAGAACTACAAGTAAACAATTCTTGAAAGTAATTACACAAATATATACAATAGTAGTGGTGAACAATTCATAATAAACAAATGAATAATCAGAAATTTAGAAAATACTATATTTCTAAAAAGTGCAACAACCGTACTGCTCTTCTTAATTTAACCGTTGGCGTTTTCACAATGCATGCTCGAACAGATCCGTCTCTTCTTACCATTAGTTCTTGAATTACTCCTATATCCCAGAGCAATTTTGATTTAAATGCACCTTCAACTAAAAAGATGTCTCCAATTTTGAAATTGTTGAAAGGTGATGGATTCGCAAGATTATGCACACTCTTTAGCATCAACAAATACTGTTCCTTGCATTTAAGCCAAAGTTCCTCCAAAAGTTTCGTCTGGAAAAGTTTACGTCCACTCAAAGACACAAGATCCGATGCAGATAAGAACAAGTCCAAAAAGTATTCCGGTACAAATCCAGGTTCTTTCTGTACGGTAATCAAGAAATGTGAAGGCGCTAGAGCTCTTGGTTCATCCAACTCAGCGCTTTCGTAAGTAATTGGTCGATTGTTGATCACGCATTCTATCTCTGTTAGGATGGTTGACAATTCCTTCAACGTCAACAATGCTCTTCCAAGCTTCTTCCTGAGTGGTTCTTCAATACTTCGCATCAACCGTTCCCAGAAGCCTCTCCACCACGGAGAACGCTCTGGAATGAAATTCCATGATATACCCTCAGAAGCGATAAAGTTCTTCAGTTCGGGTTGCCTTATTATGTTTTTGAACCCTTTAACGATTTCAAGTGAGTTTCGAAAAGTCTCAGCGTTATCAGAATAAAATAACTTTACGCATCCTCTTCGAACCATAACCCGACCCAACGATAGAAAAAATTTTTTAACGCTTATAGTAGAAAACCCTTCGAGGATAACTGCTCTAGTCACAGCGCATGTGAAAAGCACAATATACATATTCTGCAGGGTACCTGCTGTAGTTATCACAGTTATAGCTCTAGTAAAATCTGCACTCACATTAGTAAAAGGAGGTCAAGCCACTGTCCACTGTGTGGCAGATTCTGTCTCTTGGTAATTGTCCCATTTGTTGCCTTGCTGGTTTTGCACTGTATTTGTGGAACACCAGACAACTCTTTAAAACACTTTTGACGGCCTGCCGACCTCTTGGTATCTAGAATATTTCTCTTACTCTACATAAAGTAGCAATCACACCTAGATGGAACCCTCTATTGTCTTCATGTAATATCAAGAGATCGGTGTATTTGGACCTGGGCAGAAGTGTTGGGTGCTTTTATTTCTTGACTTAGCTTGCTCTGTTCCAAACGCCCTTTCACACGGAGAAAACCGTTCTGCCGATTTGGAGCCAGACTCTATATTCGTGAACTAGAGAGGATCTGTTAACTTCGATTGAGACGAGTTATTTCCAGATCATAGTTTTCACGTTGAACTTGTTTCACCCAAAATTCTTCTGTTTCACTGATATCTGCCACCACCAACGGACCTCTCTTCTTGCTTCAGCCTCCAAGCTTCCCGAGAAACCGCAAAACATAGGCACTAACTTTCAGCAGCCTGAAAAGGCTACTAAATCTGGAAATGTCAATCACTAGATCATCTTTAATAATCGTAGTGTAGACAACGATATTTTTCTCTGGCACAATTTCGTTTTGCACACGAAGTTTCTGTTGAAACCAATCGCACTGCGGCGATTTGAACCATCGAGGTCCACTCCACCACGTATCATCATTTTAGTAATCCCGCAGATACTCCTCTAGTCAGCCGATCCTGCTGAATTCTCCACACTTGGAAAGTAGAAACGTCTATCAGGAACTGCACAATTCTGAATTTCAACCAATATATTTGCCACAAATTATTTCCATTCCACCACTGAGCTTCTAATCATATTCAAACAAATCTCAGAATCCGTCCACAAAACAACTCCTTTCACCCAATTCTTAAAAACCGTAGATAAATATTTCCACAATCTAGCCCCGACCAACGCTCCCATCAACTCTAATCTAGATAAAATTTTTTCAATGCTGCTAATCTACTTTCGCCATAACAAAGTATGCACCAACCTCATCCGTTGGAGTTTCCCTCCTAAAATACACAATTGTACCATATGCAACCTGCTATGCGTCGCAAAATATGTGCATCTCCATTCCACCAGCTCTCTTATTCCAGTTAGAAAAACAACATCTATTTATTCCCACGTCAAACAACTTACCTTACAATACCAATTCTTCCGTTTATTTCTCAAGTCATCTGGCATTTATTTCTTAGTGTGTGTCCCAATCAACCCCTTTTTCCAAATTTCCTGCACAACAAATGGACAAATAAAATCCAAAGGATCAAACACTATAACAACAGCCCTCAACACAGACCACTTTGTATTCTTTACCTATTTCAAGCTATTCAACAAAGGCATAACATCATTAACCAAACAATCCCCATTCAGATCCCATACTAAACCCAAAACTTTCAATCTGCAATCTTGCTCAGAGAATACTCCATCCTTTAATCCATTTTGAGTCCACAATGTCCTCTTTAGAATTCGTGTATAATTTTCTTAAGTTAAAACTCGCATCTTTCAAGATGGAAGCCGCACCTGGCGACAAACTCAAAGCTTTTTGTACCATGTCAGTACAAGTCGTTAGCATATAAAGCGTTGTCTAACATGTAGACACAATCCTGGTCTCTTAGAACTTGATCAGTTAAATACCAATCGAATCTGTGTGGTGCTTTTATCTTTCGTAACCACGCTCCGATACGGTGGCGATAGGATAATTTTTTAATTTTAATCTTTTTCGAATCCGAAATAATTTTAAATTCCAATTTTCCAAACTAAAAATAGATTCCAATTTTTAGTTATGTTTCCATAATTATCTTAATTTAGATTTGTTTCATAAGTAGGTTTTAATTCATTTAGCTTTTATTTTTGTTTACTTTTTGTTGTTTAATTCCGGATTAAATTTTAATTTCAATTCCAACATAATTAGTTTCGGTTTTCCGAAATTATTTAATTTTTGAGAATTCTGGAATTATATATATATATATGTATATGTGTGTGTGTGTGTGTGTGTGTTTTAAAAAATATTTCATTTAGTATTTTTTTAACTGTATATTTTTTTCTGATTCTTTTATACATGTTTCCAAATTTTTTAAATAGAATATTAACATGCTCTGAGATAATTATTAATATTTATTAAGTTTATAATAAAATTACAGTGCAAATAATTTCCATGAAAATTGTAAATAAAATTTTCTTCACAAAGGATTTTAAAAAATTTTTCATTTATAGCAAACCTTAATATCATTTGAAACTATATTCAAACTCCTTGACAATTTGTAATAAAATTTACATAATTATATTCCTAGTTATTAAATTTCTTAAATGGTTTTGAACATTATGATTGCAAATTATTTTTTCCCATTCTTTGCTTTTATTCGGGCGTACAATCTGGAAACTAATTACATTTGATAATTATTTTGATTATATTTTCTAAAATCATTCTTCTCCTAATGGTGGATTTTTTTTTTCTATATGCAACATAATTTTAAATCTTAATGTAATTTGCAATTTCTTTTGTGTAAAACAAGATAAAGAAGAATTTTTGAAACATTAATTCATTAGAATAATTAGCAACTATCAAAAAATATTCAGTGCTTGCTATCAGTTGAGATAAATTATATTTTAGTATTTTAAATATTTTATATTTATTTATATTTATTGTGCTTTCTTTTAAATTATTATTTGAATTTTTGTTTCATATTCCATTTTAAATTGGTTTATTTTTATTATACTTTCTTTTAATTTATTATTAAAATAAGTTTTTTTGGCTTATGTGAAGTTAATTTGTGGAAGAGTTAGCTTGCGTAAAAAAAATTAAGGTGCCAAATTTCTGGATAAAATAATTCAGGATGAAAAACACTGCTTATGCTTGGTTTTATTCGCCTTATTAAATTATTAAAGTATTTATTACAAAATTTTCTGATATGCTACGTAAATATTTAAGCTTGAGATTCGATGCAGTAATTTTGATATTTTAAATGAATGTTTTTTTAAAATGAAAATTTTAATGGGTATGGAAGTCTTTGAATTGAACTTCCATTTTCTTGAATACATAACTCCTTATTTCTGAAATTGCCATAATAAAATATGAAAATTAAAGTCGCTGCTTCTCAGATAGGATTTTAATAATTTTATCTCCTCATATATGAAGTATGTATAAAGGGATTATTTTGGTATTAAGAAAGTAACAAAATATTTTAAGGAGATATTGAAGAACATGGTATACACGCTTTTAATTAAAGCTTTATTCAATGTGCACACTTTTCCTTCTTTGTTATTGTAAACAATATTTTGTTCATCCTCCTTGATGAAATCTTTATTATATTTAAGAGGAATTTTTAATCTATAGTGAATATTGAAAGAAAGGCCAAGGCAACTAAACTTCTAATATTACTGAGATTTTTTTAATTAATGCTGCCATTATAAAAGAAAGTCTTACGATGTAAATATAGCATTTTTAGATTAGAATGTCTTCATATATCGGAAGAAAAATTAAGAAAAATCTTGGAAATTACAGATAAATAACTAGTAACATCAGGAGACTTTATGTTTTTAATTTAAACAATGTGATTACAATTTCATAATCTTTAATTTCTTTTTTTAAATTTGAGTAAGCTTTAAATAAAAATTATGTATAATGCATTAAATACAATGATAACTTCTATTATATAATTAAGTTATATTATAATAAATATTAACACTGATGCATTCAATTTTTAATATTTGAATTATTTACTAATTAGGATGAAACTGTATTCAAATTTTCCTATTTTGAAACGATTTAAAAAAATTCGTCCAAAATTCTAAGGCTTTATTTATTGATTTAAACAAAAAGAAATAAATAAATGCCTCTTAAATTTGACAGGTGTGAATATTTATTTATATTAAAGTTCCATCTAAAAGAAACAAAGGATTGCTTTGGAACTATTTTTATTATTTCGAAGTATGCTAATTTGACGAACATAGTGCATAACCTATATTTTCTTTCAATCATATTGAAACCTAAAAAGGACAAAATTTTATCAATATAATCAATGTAATAGATACCAGATTTACGAACTAGCCTTCTGCCAATAGTTTTTCAGATGGATAATACGAACACCCATGTAAAAGGGATGGATCATTTCAAAAACATAGACCCCGCGTTCACTTTACTGTAACGTCTGTTACCTAATTTTTAAAAAAATAAGTGAGGTATCAGTCATTCAACATTAGATATAGCTATTGCATACATCTACCGTACACTCTAAAAATCTCAGTAATGACTGGCCTGCCAGAGTTAGAAAAAGTCATGTTGGAACGAAGTGCGCTGTTCGGTGACGGAAGCAACTAATTATTCGGGGCGTACTTGGAGTACTATATCACCCACTAAGATAGAATGTGCGAAATGCGGTTTTCTAACATGCATGAAGCATATCAGTGAAAGGAAATAAAGATTATTGAAAAATATAAGTATTACTAACAAGCATAATCACTCGAAAATGCAAGCAATCTTTATCCGAGATACCGTCTGAGATAATCTTCTCTGAAATCCTGTTTCCAACAAAAACTGTTCTAAGAGAGCTTCTTGCTCCGAACGTTTATTGAATGTTACAACTCACAAATTACTGGTAACATCATGTGATACTTTTCAGTCAAGTCAAGATTTGATAAACACAGACACTGAGCTCTACAACAGTTGTCCTTTGGTCTGACGAATGAACCCACCATATTTCAAACAAATAGACGCGTTTCTGGAAAGTTCTGTGGAGAACGTCTTTTTTCTTGCCTCCCTCTTACCATCTGAAAAGCATGGGAGTGTTTCCCTTAAGGTATGTGGTTTGATACGGTCTTGGACGGATTGTTACTCTGCATTGGGAAGTTACAACTGCTCACTTTGTTGTTTTCTGAGGGATGAAGTGCATCTTCTTCTCCACACTTTATATCCAGAAGAAAATGCGTTTTATTAAGGCGGTAAAGGTCATATTTGCACTATCCAAAATGGTTTGAAGAGAAAGAGAACATCTTGGTTGTATTTTCAGAGTCTCCTGATTTAAACATTCTTGAAGATTCTTTGAATGATCTAGCACAAAATTTGGAATCAAAATTCCGAGTTTACCATTCACGCTTTCGAAATTAGAGACTCTCTAGTTAGAATATCTTCATATCCCATTAAATATAGTTAATGACATCTATGTATCCACCCCAGGTTGCATTCAGTCTATAAATTAAAGAGTTTTCCAACTTCTATTAATGATGTTTCCCCTTATTTCTTTGGAGTGCATATTATTTTGATACCTGTATTTGCATTACCCGATACTGTCAAAGAAAATTAATGCATTAATACATGAATAGTACATAACAGCATTGTTTATCTGAGAGAAATTTGTTTAATTTTTATAAAGTACTTTTTCATGAGAAGTGCGAAACTTACATTTTGTACGGTTGTGTACTTTACTGAATTGGGTATTGACTAGGCTGTATTTTTTGTGTAACATATTATATATTTAATTCCTACTATTATTTTAAAGTGCTCTTTATAATTAACAACAATTCTGTTAAGTTTTTGATTACATTAATTTTACTGTCTTTTCCAATTCAAATTGAATTTATAAGTTATTTTAAATTTTTATACAAAGAAAGGATTCAAAGTATCAGCTTTTTTATGCTTGACAAAATAATCCAATCATTTGCAGATATAATTTTATTTGCTATTTAGTTTCATTAACGATTCCCAATGGAATTTCTAAATGATCAGATTATTCGTTAACAACCATTTAAAAAGTATATCGTTATTTCTTTAGATTATGAAGAAAAACTGATACGTAACAAATCTGGGAGCATTTAGATAGAAAATAAATTTATCTCACCAACAAACAACGTAAAGGTGGAAAAAATACTTTAAGATAAAAGAAAGTTTCCGTAAGATTAAATCCAATATAATGAAAACAGAAGCCGGTAAATGGAACTTCCACCTCAAACAGCATAGAAAAAATGTGATATGATGGTTACCAAACAAAAGTATAAAACTCCATTTCGACAAATCCGCCCAATCAGTCGTCTAATTACTTGTTGTTTTGAAAGTTAGCAACGGGTTTATCCGCTTTAAAATTTATTAAACTTTTACCTGGACTTGAGTGGATTTACAAAAAAATATTAAATTTTATATATGTATGCGATGGTAATCAATCAATATCAATAGAATAAAGAATTTATTTATATCTTTTAGCAGTTGTTATTTTTGAGATGTAAACATAGCCATAATTTCCATAATTGTGATAGTTTTTCAGCTACATTAACAGAAGGGGCTATGCAGTCACTATAAAAAAAAAACTTCTTTGACTTCTGTATTTAAAAAATATGTTAATTTTTTAAAAATAACTTTTATCAAGAAAAACATTTCTTTTAAACACCAAAGTTTTTTCTTGTCATAAACACATTCCTTTTTAATTTGAAGCTTTTTGTTAAATTTTAAGATAGGAAATATTAGTAAAGTTTTTTTTAAGTTCCTTTCCAAAATTTGTAAATATTAGAAATAAAAGAAACCTTAGTGTATGCCACTTATTTCACAAAAGTCTTATAAGTCAATCATTTGAATTAAATAAACAAGGAATCAATTTTAAATTCATCATATAGCAGTTATTATTTTTTCCTTATAATTTTATTCTTTGAAATACTTTTAAAACCTGAAATAAAAATTGGTTGCACATGGATATAAAATAAGATTAATCAAAAGTTAAATTCAGCACTTAAATGAAAATAAAAGCGAATAAAGTAATTCCATATCAGATATTCACCCTTGGAATTAGAGGATACAAAACTTAGTTGACAAAAAAATTCCATATTAGCAATTTAAATAGTAATAATAAGATGAAAGTATTCTAATTTGTAAGTATCCAATTGTCTTTTAGAAGTAAGAAAGTAAGTCTGAAATATTATTCTTTTCATAAATATATATTTTTCTACACAAAATCTCTTAACTATTTTCCTCAAATATAAATATTTTAACTATAGCAGAATGATGAAATGATTTCGCCTTACAAAAACAATTAAGATAAATTCATTTTAGTTTGCATACTGAATTTATTTTTATATTCTGCTGCAGAAAAAGATATTTATATTTCATTCCACGTTTAAATTACGAATATTTTTTGAAAATATTGTGCTTTTTTTTTAATTTCTCCAAATATGTTTTCAATTTATAAAATTATGCCTTACACTGAAGTTAAATTTTAACGTATGTTATTAGTGCAAGGGAGAATTTCTTTTTCGTGTATGTGTGAAAAGAAATCCATAGATGTAAACAATCGTTGGCTAAATTTGATTTTTTTCAATGAAGAAATTCTTTTTTATAGATCACATAATACTCCGAATTATTTTATGAATATTCTGTATAATAATTATCTTTTCATTTATTTCTTGGCAGCTTGACATGGTTATCTATATCGTACAAATAGTTTTTTTTTGTATAAAATGATAATTATAGATTTGAACAGATGCAAATTAACTTTGGTTAATTCTGATTAAAATGATTTTTTATAATGTACCACTTACTGCTCCAAATTATTTATGTCATAATGTACAGTAATTGTCTTTGTATTTGTCTATTGCTTGCTTAATATGATTGTCTATTTTGTGCAAGTGAAGTTTTCTATCTGTATTACAGTTATTCGTCATACAAATGGGACAGAAAGAAAAAAGTTTTGCTTCCAAATTGCTCTTAATATGTCTATATCGTTCCATCCACCAGGGAAAGCAAACTAATTCCAAAATCAACATATTAAGAGGATAGAAGCGCTTTTTTTCTCTCTTTGAAACTAAATATCCGTAAACACTATCCTCCAATAAGAAGATATCATCTTCGTACGTCATTCAGGATTCGTATAAAATGATATTTTAATAAATATTCATCACTGGTTTTCTACAGGGAATTCCACAATCTTCGCAAATAAGCAACTTCCTTCCAAGCATATCGTGAAGTTTCCGGTTTCCCCTCAAAGAAAAAAGAAAACTTCTAGAGAAAGGTTTTTATTTTCTTTGTGTCATCTCTAACGCTGCGGAAAAAATATGAATATGCGTTTGTTGTTTTCATGTCTTCATCTCGGGAAGTAGCCTGGGAAGTTGAAAACTATTGCAGCGGAATGGAAAATTGCATTGCGAAGTTGAAATATACGATGGGACATTCTTGATAGTAGAATTAGGAGATTATTTCCGTTTTCAATCTCGAATATTATCTGTTGCAACAACCTTCAGGCCCCAAGTAGTGAACCTCGCTCTGTAAATATGAGATTTTATATCTGATTTATTTGTATATATGTAAAAAAATTACACTGGTTTCTTGTAATATGAAATAGCTTTGCTGCTTCTGAGTAATTTAATTTAATATATACTATATGTTTAATAACACAAATACTGTCATAAATTATATAGATTTTCACAGAAAAGAAATAAGAACATTTTTAAATTTTTGACAATTCACTGAGATTGGGAGCTAAAAACACATGCAAAAATGAATTATTACTTTTATATTTAACTGTTTGATTCACATTTTAATTTATCTGTATAGGAGCCAATAAATTTGTTATAATTAATGAGTTTTTCATTAATTATTCATCTGTTATTTATAGCACCATTATCAAGCCCTCTCGGAATATTGTGTAAGAATATACTTAAATTGGAAAGAATATGTAAAAGCAATTAAATATTTTGAAAATATTATATGTGGTAAATATGGAGTGCTACAAACATTTTCGAATTTAGTGCAACGGAATTATTGTTATCAGAAATATTTGTTGATCATTGTTATGCTTGTGGCGAGTGAAGTTTAAAAATTGTCCATATTTATTTTTTACAAAGGTTTGTAATTAATGTTTTATTTGAAAGTTTTCTGAGATAAATTCAAGTGACACTTTCTAAGAAACAGAGATAACAAATTAAGAAAAAAAATCAAGAGAAATCAAGTATAAAAATATTTAAAGTGGGTCATTTCAAATAATGAAAAAATTAAATTGAAATATTTGAAAGGATCTTGTTGACATTAATATAAATCTTGAAATCTTATGCCATTTTTCTTATCACAGAATGAATTTTCTTTTTAAATGATAATATCATTGTATACCTACAAATGTCTTGAGCAAATGCAAAACATAGAGGCTATTTACAAGCTTTTAGAGATATTTAGATAAAGGATTTTAAAAAGCAAAAATTTTGAAATAAAAATTTTGGAAACGCTGCTTATTATTTGAAATGACGACTATAACTTATGACAGCTATGCCTTTTTCATTTAATCATTTTTCAAAAATATCGTATGCAAACAGTAAATATAAGGGCTTTTTTGGTTTTGTTTTCGGTTTTCAAAGATAATTATTCTAATTCCGCATGTTCTCAAAAGTATTGTAAATTCGCAATTCAAAAATGTTTTGACATCTATCGTGTAAAAAGTTTTAAGGGCCAAATATTTGATTGGGTAAGAAAACCCCTCAATTATTGCTTATCAGTGGAAAGTGGTATCCAGACAAAGATTTTTTAAAAACACAACTACAGATTTTAATAATTTTTTTAAGTAAATTAATTGGTGATATGATGTAATACATCAATGTAGAAATCAATATCAAATCTCTTATATCCGTATACAACAACAATAAATAAATTAATAAACGAATATTTGAAATTTAAAAAGTTTAAAAGAAACATATTGCTCATCAGTTTTTGCAGAAGCAATTAGCTCATCTCAGAACACTTTTCAATTCAGTATTTAGTCTGACACAGGCTGCGATTGAAGGAATCTGGAAAGCAGATGAAGAAGATTGGAAATCAACACCCCTGGAAATTTTTGCTATAAGTCCTTTTATAATAGAAAACTGTAATTATTACCTCACCAAAAAACTGAATGTAGTCGTGTTAGATTCGACACTAATGGGATTCTCTCCGGGGATACCTGGATTGTTTGTCGTCTCTATCTTTCTTTATTTTTTATCTCTTTCTTCCTTTTTTTCCTTCCATTTTGTGACCTTCTAACCGGTTAGATAACTTAATGTTATAGGCACCGGGTGCCCAGGATGACGTTATGTTATGTTACAAAGGAAAATTTAATGCAAAATTATTTCTGACAAAGGGACTCTCAAATCAAACATTTAAAACTAATCGTTACGTTTTAAACAATTTAAATATTCCCGAAATCATTCTAAAACACTCTGTATTGTCTGTCATAAACATCGTTATATATTTGTTAACTACTACACTAGAATATTGAGAATAATTCAGTCGTTTAATAAATCATGTATTAGTTTATTTCCTGAAGTTTTCGTTGGAGGAAAAAATGAGATAAAATCTAATATTCACAGAATTTAAATGAATGCATCAACTGTTTTAGTGCTATGAAGAGATGCGAGGCATTTCAATGTTTCAAGAATTATATCTAATATTCCTCAGCGAAATGATAAAATAATGTACTAAACTTTTATTTAATGTCAGATTTATTTTGATTTATCTTTATATAAGCATTTAATTATAAAGTACGGCTTATAAAAATGTGAAATACTTTAATAAACAGTATTCATTTTAAATTCTATTTCCTTATTAGAATCTTACATTTAATAAAATATTTTCCTTGAAATGGCTTCAAAAACTGCTGCTAATTATTTTATACTATAATATATTTCACGTCAAATTTAGTGAAAGAAAGATAATAGTTTTTACAACACATTACTTTAGAAGTTATTATCTTTTAATGACGAATCGAAGACATGCATATAAAATACAAAGAGGAAATGATATAATTTGCTTCTCTCATTACAATTTCCTTTGCAACAAAATAACTAAGAATTGAAATAATAAAAATTCTAAAAATAATAAAACAACACTCTAATTTTAATCCAATATCGGATCATTATTCTGGAATCACGAATTAAAAAATGGAAATAGATTTAGATAAGACTTATATAAAAACTTTTATGTTTTGAAACAGTTCTTTATTCCAAAAAGTATTTTAAATTTAATAGAGTATATGATAATACGTAACAGAAAATAACAAAATATATTAAGTTTAGAATACATTTAGTTTAATATATCCAGTTAAATATAAATATTTCCCTTTAGGCATAGAATCATTACACATTCCAATAATTTTATGATAATGTGAATGGATAAATCTATTTGGACATGATCCATTCTTAGTACATTCCAAGAATGCGAATTAATCCATCAGATGGAACACACTAGATCAGATTATTATTCAAATGTTCTAGAGATGAAAATTATCCCATCAGATTGAATAGGGATTGCTTTAGTGTCCAAGAATCCGATAACATATGTGAATGAATGTTATTGGAGATTTATAATGTGTAATTTATATGTTATTGGAAATTAAGGCTGGAATTGAAGTTGGTTTAAAATGCATTTTGGGAATTCAGAATACTAGCCTGAGTTATTTCTCTCTTTCATGCTTATATTCCTCTATATTCTAAATGACTAAATATATTCCTCTTATATTCTAAATGACTA
>JAPMOQ010020268.1:440673-481613 GCA_026543055.1 Argiope trifasciata | reverse complement strand
AAATATATTCCTCTTATATTCTAAATGACTAAATATATTCCTCTTATTTTCCAAAAGACTAAACCAAAAAAGTGCCTTCGGAATTTAGAACTACAGAATGTGTCGCTGTTTTGCAAATAATTATTCATTGTAAGTTTTTACGTTTGATATTCCCAGCAATGGAAATTTAACATTCGAAATATAAATACATGTAACTCTTTATTATAATATATGAATAAAAGATTATCTAGTTGTAAATTGTGACTGGGTATAGCCATTTTGCACCGATGGCGAGAGAAATTACATATAATTTTGAAACTAAGCAAAATATATTATAGGAGAATCTTTACTAATCTCACTATAATACAATGATGATAACTACACC
Organism: Argiope trifasciata; assembly: GCA_026543055.1. Taxonomy (NCBI): domain Eukaryota; kingdom Metazoa; phylum Arthropoda; class Arachnida; order Araneae; family Araneidae; genus Argiope; species Argiope trifasciata. The sequence goes on along the minus strand of JAPMOQ010020268.1, from coordinate 481,249 downwards.
AGCACTTCCCTCATAAATTTCCATAAATATACCATATGATAATATTTCATAAACGATAACAGATTAAACGTGTATAAGAGAAAAATCCTTGAGAAATATTTGATATAACACCCGATCATCTATCCTAAAGGTAAATACCTATCTTTGGATAATTTTAAAAAATGAAACAGTTGGTAGGTAGGTAGGTAGTTGAGGTTTAATGGCACAAAAGCCAAACTTGGCCATACTGCGCCAATCAAAAGGTAAAAAATAAAAGATATTTTTTAAAAAAAATCATTTGTAAATGAATAGCACAGATGCCGGAAGACAAAAACTATAAAATGGATGTGCAAAAGTTTTTAGTATCTCAAAATTTAAATCTATGAGCCTTATTATTTTTATATAGTGACATAAAAAACAAGAACTTAATTAACAATGCTTAACGTCTACAAGGTTAAAAAGAAACTAAATGTACGTAAAAAACCCAATAGCTCTTAAGAATTTAAAAATATTTGGGTGGTTTTTCTCACCCACGAAGTCTTGTAGTGCTGAAGACGTGGTAAAACAACGAGAACGATAAGTGTTAAAAACAGGACAGTCAATTAAAATATGATGAACAGTAAATTGAACTTGGCAGCTGTTGCACACAGGGGCAGTTTCGCCAAAAATTAGGTGTTTGTGAGTGAAACGCGTATGTCCGATACGGAGAAAAAAAGTTGGACAGTTGGAGTGTTTACATGTGTAACATTTTTAGCGCATGAAATCAGCAAGAATGTATTTATCATTTTTATGTTTTATATAATTTAATCCCATTAAATAGCTCTTCTGACGCCCCTCAGAACAAAATTAAATCCTACTTGAATTTTTTAATGTATTTTATGTTTTGGACAATTTATATTAAATAGCTTAAATTCTAAGTGTAGGAAATAGTTTTTAATCTGTCTTTAAAAATCTTACTTTTATTTTCCAGATAATATTAGCAAAATTTACAATTTTTAAAAAATTATTTACTTTTGTATTCAGATTTCGTCTTCTTTCATCGATTTTGTAACATAAATTATCTTTTATACTTCATGAAGTGGTTTATTGAAATACATTTCTAGAAAATCATTTTTAGGCTCAAAGAAACTGAACAGCTGTCAGCAGCATTGTGAATCAGTAGTAATCGTCGCAATCGCCCTTTGGGATTTGAAAAAAAAATGTAATTTCTTTACACAAAGATTGAATAACTTTTTCTCATGGAATTGGAGCATTTGAAAGTTTTCGAAGTTCCTGACAATTTAATCAGAAATGTGTACTGTGGGAATTGAAGGCTGAAACTTGATCAGGCATAAAATTCAGCAGAGATTGAACATGAATCATACTTTCTAATATATTGATGATTCATTCTGAAGAGAAACCATTCTTATAATTGTCAGAGAACTTCTATTATTTAATATACTGTACATATCAACTGCTCTCTGTATACAAAAAAGCATTTTAAAAGGGTTCAAAAAAGCCTTTTAAATGACAAATCAAATAATCAGGTATTTAACATTCGATTGAGATACCTTCATAGCAAAGAAATACATTAAATATGTTTTAAATCTTTAAATATATATGTGGTAATCATACTTACTACTGCCTTTTCACAGTGCGAAAGTTTACCTAAATTCATTTAGTTCCAGGGTTTATATATATATTTTTTTTTCCTTTTTAAAATCAGATCTGCCTTGATATTCCTGGAAAAATTACTCAATATATTACTTACTTCCTTAACATGTTTAATTCCTTTCTTTTTACCTTGAAACGAAGAGTTAATGAGTCAAGTTACAAACTAAAGGTATTAAATCTGTTGGCGGAAGAATGGTAAGTACTTTAAAGAATAGCTTATATTAAAATTACATTAATTAAATACATAAAATACCACATAAAAAGATTCATTTAACACATTAACGTCGCTTTGTTAAAACACTTCTGGAAATAAAGGCATATACTCAATTAAATTTATGATTAACGTATTGAATAATTCAAAACAATGGCAAATGAATGATGCGCCAAATGGGGAGAAACGGAGACAAATTTGCAATTTAATGATTAGGTCCACAAACAAAGTGAATGGGAAGAAAGTATGAATGTAGACTCCTAATTGACAAAGTTCCTTTAATATAATTATATATTCAGCTATTCGAAAAGTCGCCTAATTAACTTCTAATTAACTAAAGACGAAAAGCTTAAGTCAAATGACAAACGTTAAATCAATTTTGAATCTCCAAATATTCATTGTTTTGAAATTTAAATAATGAAATATTTTAATCGAAATTGTATTACTATAATTGGAATGATGAGTTTACACATTTAATGTTTATTAGATTTGCCCATAATAATTAATAGTAATGCATTTATTTTATATACAAAATAATAATTCCCAATAGTGATTTGACACGTATTAGAAACTTAAGAAAACCGCCTTGTAGAAAAAAGAAAAGAGTGATGTATTAACATTTTTAAGAAGAAAAATTGTTCTGGCAACTTTTATTCATTCCCATTTCAAGACACGATGATTAAAAATGTAGTGGGGTTGTTTTATCTTTAAAATTTCATGTAATTCTAAGTTGCAAAAAAAAGTTGTAACAGAACCCCCCTTACCTCCAACCATGTGTTTAGGAATCATTGTCTCACTAGATGTCATCCATAGAATTAATCTGATTTATAAATTAGGATACATTTCTCTTCATTGTCCTCTTGTATCCGCAGTTTTCGTGTATTTATATCCAAACACCCACGTTTCGGCATTTTCAAATCTTTTAACATCTTTACAGCATCTACTATTTTTCGGAAATTGGATTCTTTTCGTGTTCGATCAATATTTGTTCTGGTTTTGCATTCAAACTTTTGAAACAAGATAAAATCTATTTATCAGAACTTATTCCTGCCTGTATCAGTACTTTTTTGGTCTTACTTAATACATTAATCGGTAATCATATGCTAAGTACCGAATACATAATTAAGTACCAAAATTAACACTGCAACACTAAGTAAATTCCTTTATTTTGTATAGAAAACTTATGAAGTACTAAATGTTGAGTTGAAAATAAATGAAGGAAAATTGCAAAAATAATCATTGGTAGCAGCAGTTAACGTTTCAAATACTTTCAAATTTAAATGAAGAATAATTAATGCTTAATAAATTGTTTTCAATTGTGAATACCTTATTATTCCAACCATCAATGTAGATAAAAAAAATCTAACGATAATTTTTTCACCAGAGAAAATATTAAAGTGTTCTTAAAAGAATTGCAAACTTTCTCCATTTTTAAAAAATAGATGATAAATCATATAAATTGTGACTAAAAAGCAGATTTCAAATTAATGCGGTTTAAAGTAAATATACTTCTAGAGATTACAACAATTTTTCCAGAAATCTGTTACATATTTGATTGTTGTGTTTTCAATTTTCTAAGATCATACATTAAACAATAAAAATAATTTTAAAAGTCTAAAGAAATATATTACACTATTCATTTTCCCCTACATGTTATAAATCCATTGACTTTAAATGATTCTCCTAAAATTAGACAAAAAATGATCTTTAAGTTTGAATGTAAACGATACATCGATTTAAACCAATTAATCATCTTCTTTGTGAAATGAAAGTATACAAAAGTTTCACTATTAAAAATAACAGATTATTAGCAGAAATGCCAGTTTAAATTAGAGTCATTTCTGCCCTATGTATATAATTATGCTTTGTACCCCAAAACTATTGCCCATATTTGCAACAATTTACAAATATTACTAATATATTGAATTCCGTAGAAAATTTCCATCTTAAAATCATATAAAATCTATATCTATATCTTCTATACTTATAATAAAGCTCAATGTGTGTGTGTTGGCACTCTACAGGCCAAACCGTTGGACCTACAGCTACCAAATTTGGTACATGTATACCTTGGAGGTCGGGAATTTGCACCTCGGAGCCCTTTTTTCGAATTTTTAATTAGAATTTGAATTAATTAAAATTTAAGCGAAATTTCGACGTTTTTCCGCTATAACTTCCGAAAATATTATTGCACAAACATGATTTTTATATCAATTTAAAGATAAAAAAAATTAGCTTTATAACGGTATCAGTGTTTTTAATTTATAACATACGCGTCTATTTTTAACTAATTTTTAAAGAAATATTTTAACCATGTTTTTATCACGTGACTGGATAAAATAAAAGAATGCCGGAAGTTCAAATAAAAAAAATATCATCGCAAAATAAATCTACAGAAATGCAACTTTCAGCACGTGACTGGATAAAATAAAAGAAATATAAAATGTGATATTTTTTTTTTGAAAAATAAATGCAAAGCAAAGGTTTCTACAATCGTTTGCAATATGTATACCATTAACTCAATAAATCTTCTTCATTTACGGTAAACTTGATTGAATTTTGACAGGATATGCATTGAAATCCCGATTTAATGGCATATTTATGTTATTGTTTGCAATATCTGTATCATTAATTTAATACTTTTTTTCCCTTTCCCGCTTTCTTTAAAAAAACATATTTAATATTTTGGCAACATCATCGAAATTTTTTTTAATATTTTGGAAGCATAACCGATGGTTAAAACTGACGGATTTATAAAATTAAAGAATATTACTAGGAAAAGGTGTACTTTTAGAACTTTCCGTCCATCATCTTAAAGAAAATACTAATTTCAGGTCAATCAATGCCCGGAATTACTTCAAGGCTAATGAATATGTGATTTAATTGAAAATTTTTATAACGCTTTACTTATGGCGAACCAGCTGGTCGCCAAAGGCGGCTAGTAATTAAATATCCTTTGCAGTAATATTTACAACGTTCTAAAACTACGGCTGAAATACCATGCTCAGTCTACAAGATCTTTGGAATTTAATTGAACTCTATCTCTGAGACAAGTCCTTGAATATTCAGTCCAATAAATGGCCAAAGTTTACATAATTATTATGTTGTATAATGCAACCATGCTATACAGTGATGAGATGAGGTTTGTGACAAACTAATGTCGTTTCGCGTTGCTGTTAAAGTAGCCGAAAGCCATGATTGGAATACATTGGTTACATAAGCTGATATGTTGCTAATTTAAATCGTCGGATTTCAAGGTATTGTAATAAAATTTCAAAAATATATGGCTGTCTTTGAGTTCACTTTTTAAATTCTAGGCAAATTACTAAGAACATAAAATAATTTTTGAATAAAATTTGATTAATTAAATTCAAAATAATATTAATATTTGAGGTCAAAGACAAACATTTCAAAATCAACGACATGAACGCTAGTATTTATGTATGGAATAATCTATGACTTTATGAAAATTTCAGAAAGAGGAACAAAATTATATTGTTTAGAATATTAAGAATATATGAATCAAAATTTTAGGATGATAAGAATTTTATTTTTCACACTTAAATATTATACCATCATAGTAATAAATACTGTTAATTAATTTTGACTCACCTTGTGCTCCATTGGTTTTCTTATAATATTTCTTATTCACCTCAAAACATGATATTTTCCGATAACATGGGAATGTAGGCTTCTGCAATTACCATTTAATGCTTGATTCACATTGGCTAGCATATTCCATGTGTAAAGAAAATGTAAGTAGGACAGTAAAGTTAAATCGCTCAGCACAGAAAAGAAATACATTGCAACTTATCATTAAAGGTTATTATCAGTACATATGATAAAATGCAAATTCTTTCTAATAAAATTTGACTAAAAACATAATTAAAAAATAAGCTGATTAAATATTACTGATTATGCCTCTTTCAAAATGCCTGACAACGTTTTGAGTGTATGTTTAAATGATCATCTTATGTTGAGAATAATGAAAGGAATGAAAACACTTCTACTTAAACAAGCGTGAAAAATGATGTTTTCATATCTAACTATGTGTCGTCTTAAGAAATGGAATATAAGGCAAGTTTTATTGTTTTGTCTTGTATGATAACATCGTTTACTTTATCTCTTATTTTCGAAAACGGAAATAATTGTATCTTCTTTTCAAATTGAAAAAAGGTTTTAACTTGGTTATCTTTACAATTCTAAATTCGGAATACAAGCATAAATGTTTCTAACTTCGAATGATTTAATTACAGGGAAAAGAACAAAAGGGATGAATGTTTTGAAAAACAGAATTTATTCAAGACGCTCATACATATTTTTCAAAAAAAAATATTTCATATCTTTAAATTAATTTTCTTTTTAATCACGGATTTAAAGCACATCTATCAATTACTGTCTGCTCTCATCAATTCACAGTTCCAAAATTATAAGTAGTCTTTCAATAACTATTGGATAAGCAGAAGAAATAATATCAATTGTTCATACAAATTAATGGAGAAATGAAAATTCAATCATTAGTATTTTTATAATTTATAAGTGTTAAAATAATAAAAAAGCTTTTAAATAAATTTGATAATTAGGCTTTGAGGTCGTATACAAAATCTTATTTTATTTCTTTTATTAAAATAATAAATTCAAAAAAAGTTTAAGGTAATAGAATTCTGGATCATCCAGAGAAAGTAGAACATTTTTTGTAAGCACAAAGATGTTTCTTCATAGCTTTTGAAATGCAGGATGAAAGAAAAATACTTTTTTTGAATAACAAAATTTCCAGAAAATTAAATGGTCCATTAAATGCTTACATTGGTGAATTGTTTGGTGTAAAGAATGGCAACTCATGTGTTTTTCATTCTTTGCTAATAGGACATTTCATATATATCTAGTAAAAAAGTTCAAAAGGATTTAAAACAGCACAATCTTGTCTTTTAGGTTATTTTTTCTTTCATTAGGTTAACTGTGAAAATTGATTCTAATTTTTATAAAATGCTCATTAGGGTAATAGGTTTTGAAGAATTTTTAATATATATTCACACCTTGACTATGAAAAACTATACTAATTCAAGTAATTGTAGTGCTGTATTGAAGAAATTTACACTCGTGATAACATAGCATTTAATGATATTCAAGAAAAGGAAATCGCATATTACAAATAGCAGAAATTTCTGTTTCTGTATTCCACATAATATTTGGCCCATTTCGTTCCTTTAGCTAACAGGACTAATTAGTGGTAGTCTATTCAGTCTACCACTAATTAGTCCTGTTTGGACCTCTCTTCTATGGGTCTTTGGGGTTAATCTACTTTTGATGCAGCTGAGTGGCCTTCTAAGGATAGAGGAGACAGGGCACTTGATATTGTTGCCCTGACAAGAGTCTCAAAACTGCTGAGACATGAAGAAATATGTGTTTAATCTTCTTCCTTAGCTCATATTTCTTAGAAAAAATATAAAATAAATGGTTATAACTAATTCTGAAAAACTCCAAAATCAGGTGTTACGTGATAAACAAATTTTAGAATTCAAGAATACTTTGCTGACGCAACTATCATAAATAAGAATTTCAATTAAAAATATTGGGAAACATTGTTATTGGTCCATCAAGGGTTTGCAAAAGGTGTTCAGTATTTAGCTAAAAGCTAAATTCTAAAGATAATTGGAGCAGTATATTTATTGTCATTTATGTAATTTAAAAAATATGACATATCAACAATTGAGTGAAATAATTTCCATTGAAAAGCTGGTACTTTCATAGAACCTTCTTCCCCATAAGGAGTAGTAAAGATTAACGCTTTAATCCATTACTAGTAACTAAGTTTTAGTGCTCGCTATTTTTTGAGAAAAGCATTTGTTAGCTTACTTTACATAAACATTCATTCAAGGAACGTTATTACTTATTATTTTCTCAATTGACCTGCTTAGCAATATCACTTAAAAAACATATATTATACTTTTAAATTTTGCATACCTATCCTTCATTTTGTTAAAGTATTGATGCAATTACTTATCGCTTATTAAATTGCATATAATATTTTTGCATATATTGTATGAGAGCACTTTTATTATTTGTATTTGAAATGGAGCTACATTAGAAAAAATTCATGCAAATAAATTCAATAGTTACTTTGACAAAATGGTGAAAGATATAATATTTTAGCGATCTTAATATAAAATTTCCTCTAGCAATCTGGTTACGTTTCTTAGAAATATTATATTAATAAGTTAAATTGGAGGTCCCCTATTTATAATTCATTTTAATAAATTTCTTTCAGAGTATATGGAGCATCGATACATCCTTTCTAAATTTGAAACACAGAATTGAAGGGAACTGTGAATTAAATCAGTAGACTTATAAAAATCTGATATATTGTCAAAAGAAGCGCTTATATTGTCGCAGATCAATTTTTGTTCCCTGAAATTTATCCACTAGTATCAATATGCATTACAATATTTCTATGTCAAGATTTTTTGTGTACATTTTGCCAAAAACGTTTTTTTAAATTAGAAAACACACACACACACACACACACACACACACACACACACATATATATATATATGTATATTTAAGTATAGACATGTAATATTTAAGTATATTACATGTCTGAAAACAACAACTATTGAAAAACTAAAAAAGTAAATGAATATAATCAATTACATACTAATTCTTTTTTTAAAACACTCATAAACCAAATGATATTTCGCATAAATCTAAAGATATAAGAATGTTATAATTCCAGTGAAAATAATTTCACATTTGAGTTTTTTCTAATTTAATAAATTATCCTTTCAATATTCTGTGTTTTAATAAACACAGAATATTATAGACAATCAACACAGAAGACACAATTTATCATTAAACTTTAAAGCATCATTAAAAATTTATTTATTTAACTAAAAGTAGGTAAACACTTATTTTAGAAAATATTTTCTTTTAATGGTTAAAATCCTTTTAAGCTGAAAGGATTTTTTTTTTAAATAATACTTTGAAGTTTAAGGAAATTTGTCCTTGAGCAAAGTTCTCAATTATTAATTTTATTCTTCCTTTAGAACATAATAATTATTTTGTCTTTTAAGCTTGAAAATATAGTTGTAGTATCTATTAAAACGCTTTTATCCTTTTTTATCTAGAAAACTACGTTAATGAGAAAATATGTTAGACTAAAATTAAGTATTAGAGCTTTCTTTTTTTCGCTTTTAAGTGCTTATGAAAAGGTTTGGTTAAACACACGATAATACATAAAGTGGCGGTTTTAAATATAATTAAAACGAGATTTTTATTATTAGTTGTCCTTTTTCCAAGATATTTCTTGTATTTAATTTACTTATAATTCCCATGCAATATTTTCTATCTTTAGCTTTCAAGTTTCTTCGTATTACACAAGATTCTCGATACACTGGATTTCAACTCTATATAAAAAAAACTTCGAACAAAATGCATAAATCAGATACAAAAGCTCTTTTTTTGGATATTCATGTATGAATTAATGTTGATATTTTGCTATTTTAAAATTAATAGCAAGATGATAGTTGAATTACTTAATCTATGCATCTGTTTTAAAGAAATTATTCTAATATTTAATAACTTAATCATTAATTATACCTTCATTTTTTTTAAATTCCACCTGCTTTTTTTCATAGCTCAGCATCTTTAGGAAATGTGCAGCATAGGAATTTGAGAATTAATATTCCTATTATTTTAAATGCTATTATAATCACTTTAATAATTCAGTTATATTTCATTCTTCCGGCAACCAATAAAAAAATCGAATGAATAATAATTTATTTTTAAGAAACTTTAGCTTTCCAAGCATAAAAACTGATTATATAAAAGTATTTATATACCTCCCATCTTCTACAATATATCTTTTAATAAATTCTTTTTAAAACGTCAATTTGACACATTCGCTCGTACCTTTCATAGATTTTTCATAATAACACTCCGTTCATTTTATTTTTTATTTTCAAGCATACAGAAAGAATCGCCAAAAAATTCGAAGTCGATATTCACATTTCAGATCTCTCTGAATCTAATGCACACGCTTTTGAAATAATGCCTATCTCTCTGTCTAAGAATGCTACAACTCATACACATTTTAAGGTAGACGGATGATATTTTTTTTAAAGAAATTTTCACCTAATTTGTAGATTTTATAAATTTTTGAATGAAATTAATTCAATGAAAATTGACCTGTTCCATTATACAAATTTAAATAATCATATAAGAACAAGGTTATTTTCAATTTAGAATTCCTCTATCGTTAGCCGACTGCGCATTACTGCCATAAAAAATAAACCGTTTTTTGTAACACTGACTTTTAATATGTTGTGAAGCTTTATGGTAAGTATTTCCGGTTTTAAGTTCGCATTTTCAGATGTCTAAAAAATAGATTATGTTTTTTCCAAAAATTATCTTATTTTTTGATATTTTTAGAAATTCTACGTCATAATTTAAATATGCAAATAATTAAAATTTGGAACAATTTCTAAGATATAATGTAAATAAATTGCATTGATGTATTTATATCATTTTATTATTTACCATTCAAATTTACAAGTGCATTATAATTCTTGTAAATTGTTGAGAGTTTATAAGTAACTTTTTTCAAGTGGAGTTATTTGCCTATTTGAAAATAAAATAGCACTCTTTTAGAAATAGAATGTCTAAAATTTTATTTAACTACTTTGCAAAGTAGTCACATAAGGAAAAATATCACACTAACCCTGAAAGTTAGCAAGAGAAAAGAAACATCATTTGAATAAAGAGAAATAACTGAAGACATTGTTTTTACAATACAAAAATGTTTTTTATTCTTTTTAATTACCGTTAACTAATTTAATTGAATTAATTTGGACACTTTTTAGTCATGCCGTCTTTTGTGGTTGATGCATTAAAAATTAAAAGAATATTTAATCAATGCTTTAATGTAATATTGTAGGGAGATCCAAAATCTTCTTACACATCTTAGTAAGGAAATTTTAATATAATATTTTCATAGTGTTAATTCTTTCAGCTAACTTTTGACAGACAGCTTGGAGTTCCAAAGGAAATTAATGGCAGATTAAGAAGTTATGTTCGAATGGAAATAATACAAGTAAATAACGAGCATCTTTATTTCCTAAAGATCTCGAGCTAGTAATCGATACCAATTCAGCCAATGAAGTAATCGAAGGATGAAGGAAGTTAGATCGGTGGAAAAATAAAGAAAAAGTGAATTAAGTAGTTGAAGGCTTAAGGAGATTATCACAAATTAGCTCGGATATCAGATCTCTTTCCCGAAATAAATCAGCTAATGAAAACGAATTTCATTAATTGCAATTTATTCTTGTCCCATAATTCCCAACTAAAGATTCACTTGCATGGTAATTCTGTATAATGAGAATATAACAGAGATAAGTGCGACGGATGGTGTATAGAACATTAATTAATAGAAATAGATAAGAATTACAAGCGAACAGTGTTTCTTCGACCAATGTAAATGAGAAAGAAACGTTTCTTTATGGAGGTTTTGAGATGATTATAAACGTCCTTATTTGGCATTGAACTGTGAAAAACACTAAGCAAATTCAGCAATATTTTATTTCCTAAGTAAATTAAAAAGACATTTTTTAAATGATCTTATTTGAAAATACGAAGAAAAATGAATCAGAATATTTGATTTGCATTTTTTCATTTTCTTATTTAGAAATACAAAGTACTATAATCCTCAAAAAAATTCGAATTCTATATTTTCACGAATGTTTCATAACTGCCTTTCTTTCGAAAAACACATTTTTTGGTTTTATGTGTTTGTGGCAGAGATGACACAAAACCGCTTTCAGCTAAATGATTGAAATCTTTCATATGGTACTTTCAACAGATTTAGAGATTTTTACCTAAGTTTGAACAAACTTATTTCGGAGGAAGTCTGCTAGTCCAGATATTTGAATAGAAACCAACATGGTAAAAGCGGAACAAAGAAATTTGCCTAAAAATCTTACACAGTTATTAATATTTTAACTGTAAGCACGTAGCATATTTTCAATTAACTCCAACAAGGTTATGACCATCTAACATTTGCACATTTATGAAAGTATAAATACGATAATTTAAATGTACAGTGATATAAATATATCGCTTTGGTATAAACTCAGGTCTTTAGGCTGAAGATTAATCTGTTCCAAAGTTTATTTAAAGTATCATTCTGAACTGACACTGAACGAGTAAGCATTCATACATTTACCAGACACACTTAACGTTGATAAATTGGTCAATCTTCGTCATTCTTTGGTCATCATAGGGACAATTTTCTGCCCTGCCAAAGCTTTCTAAAAATTTAGAACAATTTGCAATAATAAGCATCATTTGGTGACCTGTTTCCTTTTTCAAAAATAGGTTACAAGTTGGAGATTGAAGTTTAATTTCTGCTTAAGGGCTTACTATTGAAGATAAAAATGCAAACTAAACTAAGCAAAACGTGACCTTATGTATTGAAGCATTTCTCTTTTAATTGTTTTTACTTTCTAGTATAAGCAGTACAGAGAAAGTATCGTAATCGTGGGGAAAAAAAGAACCTCGTACTCGTGATTTTGACGGATGTCCCACATTTAGGATACTCTCAGATCGAAAAACTCATTTCGGAGGGTGCCCGTTTGTCTGTCTGTAAGTGAGAAACAATTCTCAAAGATGTTGTGAGCAAGGAGTCAGAAATTCGGTACATTATCTACATACCAAATTTGTAGATTTCTATCACTTTTGAGCAAACTCTACACAGAGAAAGTCTGTTTTTGGTTGTTCTGATATTAATTATCTAGGTAACTACAAAACGGAAAAAGCTAAACAAATAAAATTCGTGGCACAGTAGTGTAGACGCATGTAAAATTTTGAGCCGAATTCAGCAGTGGCTTGATTTTATTTTCAAAAATATATAAAAATAATAATTCAAATACTCAATGACATAAATATATGAGATTTGGTCTATAATTTTGTAACTACAAGTATATTTTCTTGTCGAATTTTTATTTCAATCGATTGAGAAAAACAGGTCTAAAACACAATTTCGAATTTTGAATAACTTTGGATTAATCGCTAAATAATGCATCAAGGATCACACTAAACATTCTGTAAAAATACTAAATCACGTCAAAAGGGAATATTCGGTAATTATTGTACATAACTGTCAAACAAGGTATTTTCTGATAGAAGTTTATTAGAGAATAGGCGCGAAACTTTTGGGGAAAAAACTCCCCGAAATTGGTACTTGACGGTTGCAGTATTTTAGAAGTCACGAGTTAAAGGTTAGCTTTCAACTCGTTACTGCAACTGAATTTTAATTTTCCTATAAGCATCTAATCAAAAAAATTGCATCAATTTCATTCTTAATCTTTTTTTAAACTAATAGTTCCAAGGTTATAAAAAATTAAGAGGATGCAGTTGATGAAATTTGAGGAGGATATGGAATTTTACTAACGTCTTTCTAAAAATAGATATTAACACGTTCTTTCGGATTTTGGCAAAGAAAAGTTTCAACTAAGGTTTTTCATCTTCACCTTGGAATTTTCTTAATTCTTTCTTTGAAATATGAAGGTAGATATTTTTTTGAAGAATTTTCTTTAGATACTGAGAAAATAGTGAAATAAGAGAAAAAAAATCGTAACCATAAAAAATAGTAAAAATATTTACTCCGCTGATCAGAATTTAAGTAAAACTAGTTAATTTCTAGACTGTAAATTATAAGATTTTCTTATTTTGTTTAAATGAGAATATACTTTTGATCAACACACGCATTAATCACTTTTGATTTAAAAATAAATAGTCAAATATAAATTCCTTTGTTTTTGATTTTTGATTGGCTACAGTTCTTGGTACTGTAGCTAATCTAAATACAGAGGTGCATGGATTTTTTGTGATGTTATATTAGAATCCACCATTATTTCAAAATTTATACTCAAACAACCGTACCTTACAATCATTAAACGAATAGGTGGGGATTCACAGAATAAAATAAGAAATACTCTCTTTGTCGAAAAATATGATAAAAGAAAGATTTTAATATTTTGCAATGTTCTTTATTTTTGTGCAGGTTCCCTTTTGGCAGCGAAGGTAAAAATCAAAAGGTAAACTTCAAAAGAACAGTATTTACCATCACGTTTCAAAGAAATTTTCGGCTTGTTCAAATAACCAAAGGTTTACCCCATTTCAATTCAGAACTTTAAATTTGAGCTCTTTGTATATAAGTTAAAAGGATCTCAAAGTACTTTTACTTGGAAATCGCTAAAGTAATCTAACTTTTTGAATAAACATCAATAAATAACACCCCTGAATAATGAGCTGGGAATGCCTTTTTAACAGTTAAAAAATGATAAACAGATAAATAAAAATAAAAACGTGGCTTGATTTAAAGAAAGGAATGAGAAACAACAAAAGAAATAATTCATCAAGATGAAAGGAGAAAAAAAAAGCTCAATATATTCTGCAAAATATCCTGAAGCATTTATTTCTTTTAGTATCTATCAATCAAAGATATTTTAAGATGAAAATTAATCTTATTTGAGAGTGAAAAAGGAAAATTTAATTTAATTTTGAGCTTATTTATTACAAATGAATAATTAATTCCAAAACTGGGGTAGAAAAATATATACTTCTTTCTTTATTATAATATTGAGATTTCTACTAAACATGTTACTTAAATAAATGTTCTTTTTCCTTCGTCTCAGTTTGATTAATGAGTTAAAATTTACAAACTTTTCAGCAAAAAATTCACCTTGTGGAGTGATTAATGATTCTCTATTAAACGGACTTCCATGATTTCGTATAATATTACTATACAATAATACATTTAACTTTAGAATTTCAGATTTTAATGAAAAAGTAAGCAATAACTATTTTTAAAGAGAAATATTCTTTGAAATAATTACCATATTTCTCATGTTTAGTTCCGAGTGAAACTTGTCCTAGCTCTAATATTTATCCAAGTAAATTAATCATACTTTAATTCAGTTTTTCTTTAAATTCAAAGAGAGGTCAAAACTTATGTAAACCTGTCGAATACTGTCTAATAAAAGTGTCCCTTACTCTCAGCGCAAAAACCTAGGTACATAAGGCATGGTTGTGTGCATCAGGTCTGTTAATACTAATGTTTGAGCATTTCCAGTCTGTTAACACGTATGGCTCATAACTAATCGTGAGCATCAAGTCTGTTAATACTGTTCTGTTACCAAACTAATGGGTGACAAAGGATAAAAATGCTTGGAAACATATCCATTCCTTCTGGTTGAACAAACGGTACTAAATAAAATGAAGGAACGAGAAAATATTAGGTGACTTGTACAAGACAAAGGGAGAGAAGAGGCGTATTTGACTTAAATGTTAAGATAAAATACTATATGCTCTCAGGCAAAATGGTTAAGTAATATGTAACTTAATTTTATTAAGTAATTTGAAATTCTTTATAGGTTGAAAAATACAAAGGTAATAAAGAAATACTGCTGAAATATCCAACTAAATTTACAGATTTTAGAATGGCATGATAAGGAAATAAGCGTCAAACCTATTATTGGAATAAATTCAAAATATGATTCAAAGCTACATTTCAGATGACAAAATTTATGAGCTAAATTAAACACATTTAGTAATTTATGTTTTGTAATTATCGTATCACTTGTAATCATGTTATCAGACAGCTAGACTTCTTACGACTGATTTTCTCCAAATTCCTTTAAAAAAACTCTAAATTTAGTATGAGGGCCGCAAATAAATTTAATAAGTGTCACTCAAAATTTTGTTTAGCTATCGTATTCACAGACAAACACACATAGTTCCAAAAATGGACTTACGAACTCAAACAGATCCCAAAATGGAAATTCTTCAAAATATTGTGTTCGGAATTTTTCACGAATGCAGTACTTTCTTCTTTTATATTACGTGTACGAGAAAACAATATCAAACAAATTTTGGTTAGCAATATGTGTCAAGCATCAAACAATAATTACTTAAAAGTAAAATATTTTGGTTGTCAATATGTATCAATCATCAAAAATAATTGCAAAATCTTTTACCTATTCTCTGACGCAATAAGTATAAAAATAGCAGAAAAGTGGATGCAATTCTAGTGAGTATTAATTAAGTGGATGAGTATAAGTTCTTAAGTGGAGTATGAGTTCTTAAGTGGATGAGTATAAGTTCTTAAGTGGAGTATGAGTTCTTAAGTGGATGAGTATTGATTAAAATATAGATATGTAACGGGTTTCAGTCCACATCAATCAATTGAATCAAACCTTACTTCAAATGTATCTTTCTATCCATTACTAATTTCCCTTATGGTGAAGTTAAATGAAACAAAAAAAATGAACTGAACATTTTTGAATGCAAGAAATTTCCTGACATTAATTTCATTCAAATATTATTAGGAAATTATTACAAATTTATTTGGAATATTATTCTTAATTAATTCTAAATACGATTGCTTCATTTAAGTGGAAGATTTATAGAATAATATATGAAGTGCACTTATTATTAAAATGCCAAGAGGGAAAGCTTTAAGAAATTTGCATTCGCCTCTAACTTATTATCTAAGCTATTATTAGACACAAAGAAAAAACTTAACTTTTCCAAGAACAATATTTACATTTAATTTTCAAATTATTTATTTTCAATTTTCGAATAATAAAACATTTTTTAAGATTTCTTTTTTCAAAATTTTAACTTTAACTCATTGTATTTATATTAAAGTGTTTGTACGATAAGTTTATTTTGAAATTGTTAAAGTAATCAAACCTTTCAAGAAGTAAAAAAAAGAAAGAAAAAAGGAAAAAAAAAACCAGTAAAAGCAAGTCTGAGTAATGAACTGGGGAATGCTATTTTAGTGGTTGAAAAAACAAAAAGATCGAAAAAAAAGTTCCGAAACAATTTTGGTTTGATTTAAGGAAAGGAATGCGTTACAAAAAGAGAAAAACTTCCTGAAAACTGAAAAAAATTTCTAAAGAATACCAAATACGTCTCTTCCAATTTCTATCGATCAGAAATGCTTGAAAACTAAAATTAATTTCGTTTTGAAATGGTAACAGAAGGCAAGCGTTTTTTTATCACTTAATTTCAAGCTCATTTATTACAAATGAAAAATTGATTTATATTTCGGCTGATAAAAATGCATTCCTAGCTTCATAGATTATGAAGTTCTCTTTCGTTAAACAGATTACTCAAATAAGTAACAGTAAGATGTATACATAAAGACAGTTGATTCAAGTGAATAAATATAAATTTAAACGTATTGCAATAATATTTATTGCCACTATCATATCTTTTTACTTTGTTTATATTATTACACTTACTAATTCAAAATTCTTCTTCTTTTTATTTATGTTTGGAAAATTTACAAACAACAATCAATGATTTAATGTAAAATTTCTCAAGGATATTTAACTTTCTTGAAGTCCAAAGACTTAAGGATAATCACTTCAAAGTTACGTTCATGCAGAATTCCTTCTACTCAACGGATCAGATAAGTGTGTTTTTGATCTCCTATTATAAACCTGTTTGTGGGAAGTATGTCTGTTCGAAATTCTGACACCCGAATTACACGAAAGCTTAAGAAAAACAATTAATGCATTAAATTAGTTATATCCATTTATCATAGTGTTAGTTGCACTTCTGTGGGAAATTTTAATCAACTGGCTGTCTATTTGCATGCAGTTTTGATCGCCAAATAAAGCAATAAAAGAGACAAATAAATTTTGGTATACAAAGTGTTAAGACTGTTATTAATCCCAGGAGGTCCTGCCCTATTGAGGTCATCTCAATAAATTCAAGAACCTCCAAAATGGGACGAATAACATAGTTTTGGTAAATAATTAACTTCAGTTAGAAAATTTAGATCATCAGATTGAAAAGGCCGACTTAACTCTAATACCTTGCTCAATTTAGCTGGTTCGAGTGGAAGGAACTTTTACTTAGGGAATTAATTCTATTCCACTTGGGCCACTCATTGTGTTTCTCCCCCACTTCACCACGATGAGACAACAGTTGAAGACGTAGGAGTGAATTTTTCAATATCATTATAGATATGTACTAAACTGTGGACTTAAACCACTTTTTTTACGTTTCTGATCGTTTTTCCTTTTTAGACTTCATAAGCGTTTTTTTTAAATTTAAATTACATTTTAGGAAACATTTAATTTAATTTTTAATTAAATTTAAATAAAAAAATAATTCAAATTAATAAATTTCAATTTAACATTTAAAAAAATAACTTTACTTTTTATTATGTCACATTTCTTTCACTTTTCAATAGTTCCATAGACCACTAAGAAATCAACCAAACTCGAAGCTAATGTAGTTAAAAAAACACTGCAACAATCAGAGTTTGGAATGAATTCGAACTCATTAGATATATATGTGTATTAATTAAATATTTATTTCGAAACTGTATCAGTCTATTACTGGGAAAAAATCTAATTCCTTAAAATGTTCATATTTTGTAAAATTCCTTGAAAACTACTTATGAAAAACGTATAAAACTCTCATCGTTGAATTAACATCCAATGCCTATTAAATAAGTGTAAATATGAATTTCTTAATATTCGTTCATATATAAAATATACGTAGTTACTGTAAATGGAAACTGCTCAACTGAAAGTTTTAAAACTGCAACAATATTAATTATTTCTCAAATATTTAAAGTATACATTAACTCTTTATCAGATTTATGCTTATAAGAAATGTAAGTATAATTTTTTGGAAATTCAGTTTCAACAAATAAATTGTAATTTACATGAATGACTTTTCTTGCTGAAAATCGTTTTAAAAACACGAAACATGTATATTCTATAGAGTATATTCTGTTCTTTTCATTATATAGTTTAAAACACAGCTGTAAATTGAATCATATTTCATCGACTTTAAAAGTGCAATAATATTATATAATTGATTACCATAGAATGAAAAAAAAAACTCCTTTCTCATACTTTAAGTTTTATATTAACGGTCACAAATAATCATAATTAAATATGATTTGGTAACTGAGCTGTTAAGAATTGCTAGTTTTATGCCTGTTGGAATTTATGTAACAGAAT
Organism: Argiope trifasciata; assembly: GCA_026543055.1. Taxonomy (NCBI): domain Eukaryota; kingdom Metazoa; phylum Arthropoda; class Arachnida; order Araneae; family Araneidae; genus Argiope; species Argiope trifasciata. The sequence continues at coordinate 462,361 of JAPMOQ010020268.1, read as the reverse complement.
TTTTATTTTTACTATAATGGTTTAAAGCATTGTCGCCAACTAGATAGTAGCGTACAAGAACAACACATCGCAGTAATCAAAACAAAAGTACTGTGAATTATAGTCATTTCAAATATCTTTCCTGAAAAAAAAATTCATAAAATTCTTACAACATAAACGATATATAATGATTACATTCTTCACAATAATTTCATTTTTAATTATCTTCAATAACAGCACCTGTAAAACATTTCTGGAAACCAACATTGGCCTTTTTTTTTATTTCTGACTGATGCTCCATTGTTTCAAAATGGGCGGGGATACAAATTAACAGTCATTTATATGAAGAAAATTATTCGTCTTTCATTGTTCAGGGCGTATTCCTCTAATTCATATACCAGTGATTGTTTTGTCCGAGGAATTCTTTGAGCCAAAAATGGTTTCAATGAAATAATGTATATTGTATGAAAAAAAGGGTACATTAAAATAAAATGTTTATGAAAAGATGTTTTTTGAAATGAATTTCTTCGATAGAAATTTTCTAGAAACATACTTTGAAAAGGAATGTGATAAATAGGAAACTTTTTACAACAATATTTTTTAATTAATGTCTTATTTAAATTTCATTTTACTGTTAATTTAATCTAGTGAAAACCGTTTGTAATGATTATAATTATTACATTTATATGACTAAAATCATAGAATTTTATTTAATTAAAAACTATTATACCTTTTAAAAACTGAATTCACGATTAAAATGATCTTTTATTTTTGGATATTTTTACAATGTAAGAATACTTTTGTATACATTTAAGGAAGAGTAAAAAGGAATATCAATAAAAATTATTATTATTATTTTCGATTACCAGAGTGTTTCACTATAAACAGAAGAATAATTAGTAGTGATGAGCGTTCTAAAATTAAACAAATCTTGATGACCAAAATTTTTAAAAAATTAATGCCTAAATGTTTAATTTTTAAACATGACAGTTAATATATTTATTCCCAAATAACATAAAATATACTAAAAACGTTACTACTTACAAATTTTATGTAATTTTTAAATTAGTAACAAAATTTATGGTTAATCCGAATTAATTTCACAAAAGATAATAAATCCCAATAAACTAATTTATATAAGAATTCTTGCAACTATGATTGATTTTTTTATTTTAGTATTTTACTTATTTAATTTAACACTTGAAAATTATTTTTAATAAACTACTATGAACGAACTAAAGAACTATACTGCTTTATCTTTATAAATGACAAGCCATTTTCATCATCATATATATCGTTGAGGATCAGTAATATTTCTTTCCTTCAATCATATTTTCATTGCTGTAAAAAAAAAAGTTATTTTTTAATTCTTAAATGGTGGCAGATGGTTATTGAATTATATTGCTGATTTTGGGAAAAAATTAGGTGAGAAAAAAAGAACCATGATGACATGTATATTAGAAACCGACATCTTGAGATCCTTCTACAAAATTGCATACAGTTTTTGGACTATAAAAGGCGAAGAACAAATACAGGACTTATTCTATCTTATATTGTTTTTACTGTGCAGTCTGAACACTACTACTATTATTTAAATTAGCATTTAACTTCTTTTTGTGGTTGTTAATTTCTGGGCGGCCTGTTCTTTGTACAAGCCTTAACTCTTTTTACAATCTTTATGCTCTCTTTTCGAAACATGTTTTTTTTAATATTTAGATGCTTTATGTTTTCTCTTCCTTACAAAGCGCCACTTTTCATTAATAAACTTAACGAATTTTTTTCTCTACATTTTATAGCATTGAGAATTTATAAAAATGTCATTTTCATTCGATGTTTTAAATATCATCCAAATTAATACTTTTTTCCTGATGATCTACGAAATAGGAACTTCATTAAATTTCCTTTTAATAAATCCTGATTGAATTTAATGAAATAATTATGTTTCCAAATTATTATTAACTTAGAATGGAATCTTATTCTCTTAGCTAAAATAAGCAAATTTAGTAATTTTTTGGTTTTTAATTAATTATAGCAAGTATTTAGTTACATTATTTTAGAATTTCTCTTCATTGACATAAAAATGTATTTTTTTAATTATGGGCTTCTATACTCATTGTGATTTCATTTGATATTTGATGCACTATAATAAAAATTCAGTCTTCCTCATTAAATCTAAACTAATAAACTAAACTACAGAGCAATATTTCATTAATATTTTAATGATATTTATCTTGGAATTATTTTGCGTCAAAAAACATTCACACACTGGGTCATTTTGCCGTAATTTTTAGCAAATGGAATGACATTTTATACGGTTTTTTTTTTTTACTAAAAAATAAAGAGAATACCAGTTTTATGCAAATTAAACCAATAACCATCAATCACCGGAGTTTCTTGAAGAGCCAAATTGGCAAAAAATATAGACAAATCGAAAATAAAAAATGAAGAAGTAAAAAGTATATAACTTTTGATAAAAAGCAGATTCCCATTTTCTTTCTCATCAATTTCAAAATATTTTACTTATTAAGAAACTAGTAGTTACAAAATATATTAAAAACCATATTAACGTATATTCATTAGAAATTGTTACGCATACAGATAAGCGTTCTTTCGTTCCCTACGTACTGAGATTATATTCCTTAATTATTCACATAAATAGTTACTAAAAATAAAATAGTTACTTGCCTAGTTACTTTTAACAAGCATATTGTATTCCAGGAATAAAATATCTTTATTGTATGCTTTTAGAAGGCATGTTTTCTTTTCTAGCAAAATGAAACAAATTTAAAAATCTCTTGACAACAAAAGAAAGGAAGTTAATATTTTTTAGAAACATTTGTTAGTTGAAATATATGTTAAATATTTTCTGCTTGAAAAGGAAATAAGGAACATATTTTCAAAAATAATTTAAAAGTTATCGGACTAAAATTTAATTTGCAATTTTTATACACAGAATTTTTACAGAATTTTTGTAAGATGTCTGAGGAACAAATAAGTATATATATTAATTAAAGCATAGTGAAATGTCTTGTTCCTCTTATTATTGTGCTTGGGAAATAAAATTTTGTAAGTAGATGAATTAACTCAATATATGAAATATAATTCAATATATGATTAATTCGCATCGATCTATTAAATTCATTTTTTTCTAGTTTTGACATTTAAAGATTTTTAATTTCTTGCTTCCGCAACCAGAAGTTTTTAGAAATAGAATTATAGCTTTGTTTTTTCTTAGCTGTAAGCTTCAGTTTGTATTTGCAGCTTATTGTTGATTTTCACACATGAAGTGATCAGTCCTAACATGAAGGGAATATTTATGTAAATATTTGGCAAAATAAGGAATAATACTCATTATTAAATCGCATTTCTATTTCTTTTTCTATAAATGCATAAAATTATAAATTCTAATGCAAAATTTATTTATTATGGTTATTTGCAAATGTGGTCAAAAAATAACAAACGTTCCATTGCAACTAGATACGAAAAAAGTGCAATGACATGAAATTTTATGGATAGAATAATTAATTTTTTAAATGTTTAAATTTCCATTGTTTAACCCTTTATTTACTGAATTATGTCCCCATCAATTTTTCAACTTCATTTTTGCACCAGTCGTTTAGTTTCCTTGCAAAATAATCCCAGGGAACCCAAGAAAAAGAAATGTAATTAACAGAAATATCTTAATTATTTTAATTATTAATTAACTGTTTTTAATTCCAACTTTTAGCTTGTATTAACTTCATGTTATTCGGGTTACATTCCCCGTGTTCTTTAGAATACCATCGGCAAAAATAGTGTTTTAGTAAAGATATAAGCTAGATTTAAATGGTACTTTTAAGTACCGTCAGTAAATAAAGGGTTAAAAAGTTTTTTCTTTTACATTTTTTCCCAAAAAATTAATGCATATAAACATGTAGAAAGGTTTGCAACAATTTTTCATGAGAATTCCATTGATTAAAATGTAAAATATTCTTCCCAAATTGATATTCGCTTGTTGAAAAGTCCCTAAATTCCTGATTTATGTTATTAAAAAATGAATTCTTTGATATTAACAAATGGGACTCTTTTATACAATCATTAAAATCTTTCCAATAAATTATTTCTCTCTCCATCCCTCCTTCTCTTTTTCTTTCTATCTCTTTGATTAGATGAAATCAAAAATAATATGCAATATGAAAATCGTCAATAAAATATTTTCTCTGTTTCAGATAGGATTTCTGTATATTTTAATTATAAATCAAGAATTAAAGTTCTTCGTATTAGACATTCTCACATATTTTTACAAGGAGTTTGATTGACATTATTTACACGAAAGCGAGTGTATCTTGTCTATTTCCTTTATACTTTTAACTTTTAGATTCATTTTCATTCATCTTATCCGAATAAAAATATTGGAGACTTGCATAGATAAAATTTCCTTAAGAGAAAGATGTATCTTGGTCTCTAAAATTAATACATTATATAAAATGAAATTTTCAATAATCTGAAAATAATAAATACGTCCCTGATTGTTTATAAGAAATACATAAAGGCATAATTAACCCAATCAGGGGGAAATTATTATCAATTACGTTTGTTTTGAAATTCAATGATTTTCAGAACGATTTAGATAATCATCAGATTTCATTGGAAATTGTGAAAATATTAATTTGTTTAAAATGCAATCAAGTAATATTTTCACCTGGTAATCACTTTCTCATTTTCGTCTTAATTAATGAATTTTATTTTGCATTCAAGAGAGTATATTTCCTCAGTATCGTTCCTAAGACAAGCTATTTCAAGGCAATCATCTGGTTATTTACTTTATATCTGAGCCATACGGTAGCAGTTTGAAAATACTTCATCTATATAATAATTTAAAAACTGTACATTATTTCTGGAGCAATTCGTCAATTTTGTGTCTATTGATTTATAGGTGTATTAAACCATTATATATTTAATCTATTATTTTTCCTTTTAAAGCATTAAAACTTTAATATTATAACACAAGAAAGTTTGAAATGAATAATTTCATTAGAAATTTTATTTTAGAAACAATTAATCGATTTCAATCCAGAATTAATATCACGTCTCACTTTAAAATGTTTTCATCGAATTATTACTTTAACTGCAACTAATACATAATTAAGAGAGTAAAACTCTTTACATATTATTAAACAACTTCTCCATCCAAATAAAGATTTAAAGTAATTAGTTAAAGCTAAATGCTACAAAAAGTTGACACTTTATTAATGAAAATTGGCTTATTACGAAGAAAGGCAAGTTTCCATTACTTAATTTAAGGTTAGTTCTTTTTTTACTTATATGCAATAAACAATCTTACAACTCTAGATCAATTAAAGAAAATTTATGTTTTTTTAAAGCAAAAGCAATTAAAATATATAATCTAGAATCCTTTTTATTTTTAATATATATTAAATTCTGCTTATAATATAAAATTTTAATTTAATTAAAATAAGAAATTAGGTGGATTTAAATATATAAGAAGGCAGATTTAAAGGTATCTTAAGCATAAATATCTATATACACTAGTTTGCAAACCTAAGTTACGACAAACCAACAACATTTATTTACATAAAAAATTAATGTGTACGGCATGGAATTCATACTATACAGGCACAATACAGTACTTAAAAGACAAAAATAGCTCCTTAACAAAAAAAATAATATGTTGTATATATTAGTGAATGGAGCAGTAAAAATCTTTGATAGAATGGCTGAAAAATGGAGCAATGTTTGGATAGGAAGCAAACAAAGAAATTATCATAAGGATGTATATACACTTCTCTAATCGTCCTGATCGTTTAGCATCATCTGTTCATATTCAGAATGTAATTATTCAAAAATGTTGAGTCAAAAAGGCCCATACCTCATGGTATGTATCTCTTTGTCTATTCTCTGCTGGCCGATTGCTGATACCAAGCAATGCATCTGAAACAGTCTCAATATGATTTAATTTTTGAGAAACTGTTGGAAAATCAATTCGATGGATTTCTTTACATTGCAGAAGCTCCTGAATAACAAGAAATCTGTGGTTATGCACCATCATTCATAAACAATAAATTTCGAATTATGATATCTCAGAAACAGACCCCATAAGATAACTTCACCATAGTTATGACCACCAGTCACTGAACTTCTACCTGAAATATTTTCTTTCTTCCATTCATCATTATGCTATCCCTTACAAGAACACACGCTGCTGCAAATGTCTCTTTCTCTGATGTTTGGGAGGTGGAAATGTGCCTCTACTTTCTTCGAACAAACTAGATTTGGTAATCGTTTATGAAATTAATGCAACTGTTATTAGTAAAAATAATAAATTTCACTTTTGTTTAGTTTTTATGCTTATTATCATTGCAAACACTGTCAAATATGACCTTCTGTCAGTAGTAATCAACACGCATTCAACATTCCATTAGGTCAGTTTCAGCTATCATTTGTTCTATTTGCTAAATATTACAAGCTGAATCTAAGGATTATTGCTCACTGCCTGATATTGGCTTAAATTTGCAGTACGTAATATGTACGTCATGTTTTGTCATTATTTATCTTGGGCGCCCAGACCAATCTTATAGCTCCATATCAGCCTGTGCTTCTAAAGCTTTCAGCATTACAAAACAACAACAAATTCACAACAAACAAAACGATTCAAATGCCTTCAGAATCTAATCAGACCCCCTCAGTTTTATTTATTATACTATTTCAAATCATTTATATTATAATGATAATTTTACTAGCATTTTTGTTACATTTTATTGAAATAGCCAATTATACATTTATCTTGCCTTCGAGCCGTTCTTTGTTGTCTTAGTTCTAATACTTGCGTATACAATTCTTTCTGCTAATGTGTCTACTTAATGCAATGACTGCAAAAACCTTTTTTTCTACAATTTATGATATATACCTATCTTATAATACTGCAAAATAAAAAATATACGTTATTTTTTTTATGTCATCTGTTTTTGTGTCAGAAGAAGCTTTAACGGAATATATATGTGCGTATGTGCGTGCGTGTGCGTGTGTGTAAGATCGCAAAATTCCCTTTATTAAAAATAAAAACATTACTGATGAGAATCAAATAATGTAGGGTGTTAAAAATTATATTTGTGTTTGTTTTCTTCAGTGCAGATTAACACTGTTTAAAATTAAAAGAAAGAGAATAGAAACTGTAGTTTGTACCTGCATTCACGGAACTTCATTCTCCCTTTATAAACGAAGTTTGAACGGAGAACTTAAATATTTATTATACCAGCATTCTGAGAGGAAGCATGGGTACATCCGATTAATGAACTTTCTCATCCCTTTACTAAAGATATCCTTTGAAATGGAGAAATCCGAAATATCTCGATGACTTCAAAAGATTGTAACTTTCAATGAAAGGATATAAGGGCAATGAAATGCAAGTCTATTTGAATAACTTCACAAACGCCTAAGATTCCTGTCATCGCAAATAACAAGAAAGGAAATGAAAGCGGAAGGCAACTCTTCTGGACAGTAGAGGATCGTACTACCTGTCTCAAATTATTATTTAAAAGTCTAACATTTGAATAAGTTTTAGGATATCACAAGTTGTAATGAAATATCTAAAATTAAAACTGCTTATTCATGTATTTAAAAACCAAAACATTTTATTCCTAGTCTGTTTTCTGATTTTTATTGGTAATGAAAGGCACTAAAAGTGAAATTTAGTATTGTTTGCCAAAATTATTAATCTCATCAAACAGCGACTCAGAAATATGGACCAGAAGCTTTTAGCTTGGTGGTTCGTACTCATTACCTTGTTGGCAAATAAATGGTAGATGTTTTGCTGCCATTAACCATGTGGTGGTAAGTTCATAAGCCAAATAACTTCTATGGAGCAGAAGCTATTGCGTTTGTCTAATGGCTATGTTACGAGGCTTCGAACCAAAAGGTCCCGAGTTCTATTACCAGTCAATACTACTTAGCACATTGGTGATTTTGGACAATTAACCATCAATCTTCATGCAATTGTAATGGCGCCTTCTAACCACAATCAAAGTCGTCAGACTCACTTGACTCAAAAACTTAAGCAAGCTCATCATAACGCTTGGCGCGATAAAATCATTCGTCTCACATTTGACTCACTGGAGGAGGAATAATTTGGTGGTAAGCTCATAAGCCAAATATCATGTACGAGGCAGAAGCAATTGCTTCTGTCTGCTGGCTTTGTTACGAGACTTCCGAGTTTTATTTCGAGCCAACACTACTTACCACAACCGATGACGGGTAGTTAGTTCTTTTTACACGAAAGTATTCTAACAAAGACGATGATTACACATAAGATACACTCAGCCATTGTTCCCGCTAATGCTGTCTATATTTTCAGATCATTCAGATTCCATGGAATGTCTTGGGGCCGAGTGCTTAGATTCTTAATACTTTTCAAAATAATTAAATTAAAACTACAGATTTTGCTTCGAAGAATTTACTAATCAACATGAATTCAACTCGAAAATTTTGCATCGCGAATTCTAACAGATATATAACTTATGCACTCGTTGATCTCTTTCTCAATTTCATTAATGTCATTACTATTTATTTTCTTTTGTTCCTATTAGTTTCCATAATATTTAAATTTCCTTTAAAAAGCAATATCATTATACTTCAACAAATATTTTTATTTATTTATTTATTTTACTGAAACCAAAGATTTTTCCCCAAAAAACATGAATGCTGGAATTAGAATGACTTAGATTGAAAAATTGTATACACTTTATATAATTTCTCATGATTTGAATTATTTAGGACTACTGACTAAATATTTCTCTGATTCAGCATAAAATTCCGTTTTTAGTTTTCGATGGAAGGAATCAATGATGTAAATGATAATAGTTTATTGTCATCTATACATTTAAAAATGTAACTTAATTAATAGTCCGAAACCATGGGAAAATTGGCATTACGCTTTGGTATTAATATTATTTATAAATATGTAAAATATAAATATAAATTTAAATCTTAAATATTTATAAAATATAAATCTTTTATGCACTTTCTCAGAATTTAAAAAGTTAAATATGTCTCTTGCTTTTCTGATAATTATAGGGCTAATAATGAATCATGCTAAAAAAAACAAAATATATTTTGCATCGCAAAATTTTTGAAAATTATCGAGGAGAAACAAGAGTATTTTGATTAATTTTTAATTGATTAAAAAATTTAAAAATCAGTGCATTTTTTTTATCCAAGTGGCATCTCTCCACACTTCAAAGTACAAACAAGATTGATATCTCTAAGGCAAATTATCTGTATTATAGATAGCCAAAAACAATCACATAATTCTCGTTTTTTCTCGCATAAATTTATGATTGGACAATGAGTATAATTTATTAGTTTTTCTTAAAAATAAAGAAGAAAAATAACTTAAATGAATTAATCTGAAATAAATTTTGCGCTTCGATATGGAATATTTGTTTGTAAAGTACGTCTCTTTAATCTTGAGGCTATAAAATTGTTCAAAATCCTTTTTTTCTTCATTTTCTCAATAATATCAAGTGAAACAATACTGGTTACACTGAAGCAAATGACTAGAATTCGAAATTCTTTCAAAAAATTATTCTTTATCAAATATGTACAGTAATTAACGGGAAAATATTTGTTCTTATATAACATTAAAAATAATATAATGACTGCTCAAGTATTCATAATGAAGTTTTCACTGTTTTACGAGGGCCGTGGTGGCCTGGTGGTAAGGCCTCGGCTTCGGAACAGGAGAGTTTTAGGTACGAGACTCCATTCCACCGTAGAACCGTCGCGTGAGGGGGTCTCTTGCACGTTAAATCTGTCAGGCCAAACGTCCTGCCGCTGGTGTAGTGTGGAGAGGGGGGTGCCAGTTCAGATGTCGTCCTCGTCATCTTATCGTGGTTCAGAAATACGAGATCCATCCCAAAATTTCTCTCGTGTTGCTTTAAACGAAAGGGACGTTAATATAACGAAAATAAACACTGTTTTACGAATTACCCCTTTATATTCATCAAAAAGGTTTAAATTTTATCAATTAAAATTAAATTATATAAAATAAAAGAGTAAATTGCTCCATATTAACTCGTTGTTAATGAGTATTGTACCATGAAGGAAATTTATATACATATTAAGAGTACATTCATTGTTACGCTTATATCATATCTATAATATACACTGATGTAAAAAAATCCCAACACCAAGAAAACATTATTGTAGAGTAAAGAAATTTTAGGAATACATTTATCTAGGCAACATATTTAATTGATTAAAGTTTCAAGATCACAGGTAGAAATATTGGCGAGAAGAGACATTTCAAATGTGAAATGTTGGTACATTAGTAACCGGTGTAACCGACAGAATTTTGAATTCAAGCACGCAAACATGCATGCATTGTGTCGTACTGTGTCGGATATCAGTTTGTGGGATGGAGTTCCATGCCTGTTGCACTGGTGGTTATGGGTGGTTAATGCAGGGACGGTTAATGCTGGTTGTGGATGACGCTGGAATTGTCGTCCAATGATGTCCCATACGTGCTCGATTGGAGAAAGATCTGGTGATCTAGCAGGCCAAGGCAACATGTCGACACTCTGTAGAGCATGTTGGGTTACAACAGCGGTATGAGGGCGAGCGTGATCCTGTTGGAAAACACTCTCTTGAATGCTGTTCATGAATGGCAGCACAACAGGTTGTATCACTAGACTGACGTACAAATTTGCAGTTTGGGTGCGTGGGATAACCACGAGAGTGCTCCTGCTGTCATACGAAATCGCTCCCCAAACCATAACTCCAGGAGTAGGCCCTGTGTAGGTTTGGAGTCAGTGGAATGCACTGTACAGGGCGTCTGGCTCAGAGCTGTCCTTGAAGTAACCGATTTGTAACAGTTCGTTGTGTCACTGTGGTGCCAACTGCAGCTCGAATTTCAGCTGCAGACGCAGTACGATTAGCCACAGCCATACGCCGAATACGACGGTCTTCCCTCTCAGTAGTACCACGTGGTTGCCCGGAACCTGGTCTTCCTAAGGCAGTACCTTCCCTTGACCACTGGCGCTAATATTCATGCACAGTGGATACATTCCTGCCAAGTGTTTCAGCAATATCACGGGAAAAAAACCCACCTTCTCGTAGCCATACAACACGACCTCGTTCAAACTGAGTGAGCTGTTGATAATGGCTTCTTCGTCTTCTCAGAGGCATCCTTGACTAACATTAACCCACTACGTCAAATCTCAACTGTAAATAACGATCACGAACCTTACAGCGCTTATTTAAAGCAAACTTCATTTGCATGTTCATAGTGTCGCTACTAGCGCCACACTTACGCGCATAGCTCGAAATGTGAATCAACGCTATCTTTCAGATGTATAAACACGCCTACCAAATTTCGTTTATCTAGCACAGCTCCTTCCTAGTGTTGGGATTTTTTTTTCCATCAGTGTATCTTAAACTGATGAAAGGACTTTATATTCTAAAAAAAATCTGCATTATTGTGTTAGTATTGGGAAATAAAGAAATAGTTATTATTTATCGTAAACTGTAGTAAAATAATACTCTATAATAGTTAGCTTGTAGAAATAAAAAATGTTTTTAGAATAATTGTTAAAAAAACATTTTAACAACCAACATGATTATGTATCATTTTGAAACACTGTTTTAAAAAAATCATAGCTTTGAAGGACTTTCTTTATTGCAATTTACGCCAAACTTTTAATTTTTAAAAGGAAAACATTACTTTTATACCTAAAATAACTAATTAGTTTGAAAGTAAAATATGCTGAAAATAATCTTTTTATTATTAGGAATATTATTCAGACTTCAATAAAATGCCTCCAGGTAATAAATACCCTTTACTCAGAAAATAGTTACTTCACAGTATATTGTTAAAGCTTGTTACTACAGAAATATTTTCTCTATAAAATTTAAAAGGTATTTCTTTATAAAAGTTTTCTTCATATTTATATTTGCAAAGACTAACTTTTTAAAATGTAATTAGCAGTATTGTGTATATATATATATATACAAGTATATAATTACGAGCAATTTCTAAGGAATTGAATGCAGTGTCCATAATGTGTTTGATGGATATACAATAGAAAAGACCAGATATTTGAAAGAAAATATTGTTTCAATTTCAGCATTCTATTAGGAAAATTCCTGAAATATAAATCATTGTTTATAAAATAATAAAGTTTGACAGCATGAACTCCAATTTCGATTCTTTGATCAGTTATTATTTTAAGCTGTATATTTCGTTACTTCTGCACCTTTTTTAATTTCTGAAATACTTTTAGAACTAATCAAAGAAATGCTTGCAGCTTCCTTAAATCTCTACTATCCAATATGAACAATCAAAGTAAAATTTTCTTGTTGTTTTTTTGCAATGGCTATTGTCATCGACAAGCCCGCTGATCGCTGTCAAGGGTTTTAAGCCTAAATTAGGTCCCTTGTTTTTCAGTAGTGTCAACTAGAGTCATCAGTACGAGTTAGCTACTTCTTGCTTCACATTCGTTTGCACAATCCCTTTTTACAGGTAGGAATATATTCACATCGAGAACACAAAATAACAACCACGCCACACCCTGGAAATCCCAGAACACTAGGAAGACACGCTACCCCTAAACCAGAACGCCGGCAGAAAATCTAACTTGCATTTTTCTTGTCTGAAATTATATATAAATATTGAAAACGGATATAAGCTTAAACATATATTTCATTATTTTGCAATTTAGATATAAATTTTAGAAATAGATGCAAATATAGCTGAATGGAAGCAATTTTGTTTATCCATGATCCCGTACTAGTAGAATATCATTTAAGGCTATAGTATTATAGGTAAACCCTTTAGCCTGCATTAAAACAACAACTGCAGCTCATAACGAGTAATTTATAGCCTATTAGTGTGGGTTGAATAGGTGCATGAACATGTATTATTTATTGGAAGGGGGAATCATACTTGCCTATGACATTATTATTGACTTTATGCTCCTAACGAGATAAATTCTTCTGTTTTTAGTTTGGATCACTTATTTTTTTACTTAGAAGTTCAAATATAACTCTTTCGTTAAGATTTGGGTACACATTTCCCAAGGCTATTTGTCTTTAAGCTATAAAACAATTTTAAGATATTTATTTAGGGGTGGGAGGGTATCTGGTTAGTTATATAATATTTTAAAATATTGGTACTAATATTTTTTAATTTAATGTCAAAAATGAAAGTTAATCTAATTTATTAAAAATTCTTCTTTATATTTCATGTATTTGAATAAATTAATGTTGAAATAAAAATATCAGTAAATAACTCACTTCAAATTACAAAAAAATGAACCCACTTCTCTTCTTAGTTGGAACACTGAGCACAAAATTATTTGTGCTCCTTCTTCAATTAAAATCTGTCTCCTTCTTCTGTCAATATCATCTTTAAAGCTATTTAATTGCATCTTCATTTAAAACATCCATTTTTATTGTTTGGAATCTCACTCGTCTACATGTCAACTACTACTATAGAACTACAAAACCAATTATTGAATGTTTAAATCAGATCAGTATCACATCTAATGTTACATGCCTGTAAAGCTGATTCCCATCATTGTTAGTTGAATCATTAGAAAGACCGTTGTACTATCAACAATGTGGCTGCTGATCGAGTGTCGCGTCAACGACATCAAAGCTTAGCAAAAAAAAAAATAGATATTGCTGGAAACTTCGAGAATTTTCACAATCCATCCAATAGGAACTGAAATACTCCTGATTGACCAAAAGGGCTCTCGATCCACCTCCTGGGAACTCTAAAAGACCTGCAATCTCAAGCTGCGATGGGAATTGACGGTTAGTCGGAGTCCTAGACAAGTAATGAGTATTCGAGAGGATAGGGAAGCAACGGTGAATTGCCAGCGTTGTGTGGAACAAGTGCTGAATTGCTGTGAGCGGAGTCATGTTGTCTACTGTGAAAGGAGAGTCATGTCGTGTGTGTAGCCAGCTGTGAGAAGTAATGAATCAGCAGCTAAAGCGAAGATACAGTGAGAAATTCGGCCATTTTGGAAAGACCATACAACAAAGCTCTGAGGATCTCTTCTCTTGCTGTATTCTGTCTGGCTGCTTTGTGTTCTGTGGTCGATTACTACTTGTGGGCTACAGTCTGCTGTGGATTTCTGCTTTGTGCTGTCCTGTATTCGCCTCGGCTGTAAATATTTGTTTTTGTGTGTACTGTTGTTCTTTTTGTTTATAAAAGACGTTGTTGTTTTCTAAAGAGGCTTGATGATTGTGTTTCCACACGATACACCCACTACAAGCAAACTTTGTTATCAGTAACAATATGGATTTGGAAACTGCATTCGATTATTAGCAAAACAATGAAAAAAATATTATGCATTTTAGTCCTAAATCCTCAGAAAACAGAAGTACTGTTAAAATTGTAATATTAATACTTAAACGGATATATATATGAGATACATTAAACATTTTCTTTCATTACTATTCTGAAAGAACAACAAGTTTTATAATTCTAAAAGAATACACAAATATAATATATAAAAATGAATATTTTTTGTTTGTATTTTATATACTGTTGTATCTCTCATTCTATTTCATTAAAACACTGAAAAATTATTTATTGATTTCATTTAATATTATTTTTTTTCGGTTGCAGCAACGCTCCCCGTACCATCTAGTAAATAATAAAAAGCAGAGATATTACAATTATCTAAAAATGGACTTTTGGATTTCATGTATAAAATATTTAGTAATTGAAAATATTTCATTGGAGAATCATTAAGACAAAGTTTCTCAAAATATTTAATTTTTTGGAATCATTAGTCACGACAAACAAGCTGATCATTGAAGTGATATAGTTGGCAATGAATCTTACTATTATATTACCGTAAAATAAAAGACTAATCCTAATTACAAGGGGATAAGTAACCTGTAATAAATCCGCCATGGTGAAGAGAAATTTTAAAAAACTGAATGGCGCGGAATTTGTCGCAGTCTGAACGTAGAGAAGAAAAATGTATTTTAACCTTAATTCCGAGTGGTACAGTTTATCTTTCATTTGTAAAGGAAAAATTATTCTAATGAAACACAGTAATACATCATTTTCAAAATTTATGTTATTCGGAAACCATTATGTGATATTTTACGAAATGAAGACATTTAAATAAATAGCATAGTAAATATTTTATTACGTTGATGCAATTTTGTGAGAGCCTTTCAATTCTCTGATCGCCAAAAGTTATCCAAATATCGAAAAAAGTCTAGATTTTATTGTTATTTACCCGCTGGAAATCTTATACTTCCAAAAAGATCAGTCTTACTTTGGCAATATTCCTTGAGGACCAACATTTCATTCAACGCGAAGGAAGAAAGAGATTTCCTACACCTAAACTCCTGCTTCAGCAATTCTTTTTACTTCACCCCTAAGGTTTGGTTTGGTTGCAGATTCAATTTCGATTTATTTGTTGCGTGAAATCGATACACTTATTCTAAGGATTTTTTGTTATGGATCAAGTGAGAGGAATTCGGGATATATTTCATTATTCAACTTGTAATTAAATAAAGTAGATCGAAAGCCAAAACAATATTCAGTTCAAATTTTCTTTAAATATACAGTTTTATAATCCATTCTTCCTTTATTATTTTTTTTTCACTTCTTAGCACTTTAAGATAGAATTCATAGGAAACAAAAAATGCAGGATTTATTTTCTCGTACATGATGCGCATCAAAAGAAATCTGATATTGAAAATATTCTTTTCCAAATTCCAGATATATCTTACGGACTTATGTATTCTTTAAATTTCAAGAAGCCCTTTTTTGGATGTTCTATGAATATATGAACAATAAATTCTCTTAGCTCTATGCATTTTATTTATTCAAAGGTTCACTGAATGTAGGTTTTGAGTTTTCATATTATGCTTTCGAAAAATTTCTATGGAATTTCTGCAAGGTGAAGGCAACGTCTTGTCGTTGTGAAGTTGCAAAATTTGAAGATAGAGTTTCCGGTTTCAATGAGGCTCACAAATCACCAAGTTGAATATTTATTCGCTTGACATGTAACGTTATTTGATATTTTAATGTAAGAATGTCAGGAAAATGACTTTGATATAAAACGTCTTTCAAGTGAACCAAAGCATCTCACAACCAGAAATTGCTTAGATACGGATTAGTGTTATCATTTAATGATTGTTATCTCATACGGACCAAATTTCATGAACTTAAGAAATTTCTTCATCATCATGGAGAACGGAATATCTATTTGTCGAGCTATTGAACGCGCACTGCTCATAACCTGATTATCAGTTATCGCCTGACACATAATGACATTTGTAACTTTTTCAACTTGTTCCTGCTTGATAATTTTACCTCCTCAGCATAGTTGCATACCAAGAATTTCTGTTGTTTCACATGTCTCAGCCATTCTTCATAAGTAAGTTATTGCCATCGGTCCTCTACGTAACCATTTTAATCGCTGATATTCAGGAAGAGCAGACCGGCATTTTTATCCCGTTGATAAAATAGCTTGACTAATAAGGCATGTTCACATAGTGACAACGCTATAAACGGGCGAATTCTTTCAGAATGACATAAATTCCCACAACCCTTCTTTTTATCTTCGATGCCATGTCCCAAAGTATCGCTATAATCAAATTATATACTAAAGCTTTTGATCGCATCACTAATATTTCCCCAATTGGCGTTTCTTGGTACTAATTTTTTTTGACAAATCAAAATGCAGGCTTTAATACGTATGGTGTCTAAGTTTTTTTTTCATATTTCGTCGATTACATAACACTCTAAAGGGCTCCGAATACCTGCTACTTCCTCTCCTGTTATTTCTTGATCAGTGTGTTTATATTATTTTCGCCTCAATAAACAAAAAAAAAATTCTATAATAATTTAACCACAGTAAGTAAAGAAGATAATTTTACTGCAAAATATTTGGTGTATATTTGCAATCCTAAATGCAGCTTCAAAAATTGAGAGAGGATTTTTATTAATAATGAAATACATTATATGTCGGACGAAGTACTTTCCTCAATACACCTTTTCAACAGAGGAGAGCCTCTAATGTCAGGACGAGAATATTCCGGAATGATTATTGATTCTCACCATACAAATAGATACATGAATTGCCCTCGGTTGGTCACTCCCTGGTGATGACGGGACTTACCTCCCACCGGATTGGTTGTGACATGGTCAGTTATGGCTCTTAGCATTCAGCCTTAATTCATATCCAATATTGTTGCAATGATCCGGTAATTCAGATCTTTCTGTCTGCCTTAGTGGCGCATCGGAGTAGCCAATATTTTGTTACCAATGATTTTTATATTTCCGGGCAGTATCTCAAACATGAGGATGAGAAGCTTCCGTTTGTGGGGTTCTCGTCATCTTGGTGCGTTGATATGGGATACAAATGGTAGAAGTTGGCTCCCTCCAGAGGATGACGAAACGTGCCTCCTTCGTAAGTGCTTGTGCTATAACCGATTATGGTCTTTAGGACTCAATTTTAAATTTCATTATCATCAATTAGATTTCATTAATGTTGTCTCTGTTCTCAGGTTTTTCAGTTTCTTATGTGTGTTCAAAGCAAGTCGTAGTAGTCATTTGCATATTAAAAAATCATACCTAAATGGGGTGCATTTTCCACAGAGAAGTTTCCATTATGATGATTGGATGTCGTTTCACTAATGGAGAGGGTGTAAAATAAAACCACCGACCTTGCTACCTCCATTACTATGACAAGACATATCTCCCATTAGGTGAGTTATACTGTGACAAATTACAACCAATAGGACCCAACTGTTGTTAGTGTTCGATAGCTATTTGCAACAATGACAATCCTTCCCTTTTCCCAGCATTCTACGACAATGTGGATATTGATTCATGTGAATACCAAATATATGGGAATAACTAATTATTCCATATGAAAACAAAATATTAAATCTCTTTTAATATTCACTAAAATTATAAGAATTAAAACGAAGTATTTTCGAAAACTACCATCAATTTAAAGAAGCTTTTTATCTTTTTTAAACATTATAAAGACATTATTTTTTTATGAACTGTTTTACATAACCATGTAAATAAAAGGATCAGAACAGAGAAAATATAATTTCAGGAAAAAATATATAAATTTATATGCTGTAAAGTAATGGGAGATAAATTATCGGAATGTAGCATCAGTCAACAGATTCCGTAGTAAATTAAAATGTCCAATAAACCTCCTTCCGGTTTTCAACTATTTTTAGGCTTTTATGTTTTAGTAATTAACATATATCTTGGAAAATGTTTATGAAGAACCTTTTTCCAACATTTTCAAATCTAGTTCGGGCACAATAATATTTCCGTCTCGAAATGTTCCCTGTTTCGAAATAAATTAATAATATAACTTTCGTCATATACATATATATTACTGATAACTGCTGCGCTTGAAGACTTGCAACTGAAAAAGAAGTGAATATGGCCAAAATCAAAAGAATTCGGAAATAAACATGTACCGATATGAAGCCTGCTTTTGGAAATGTGTGGAAATATGAATTTATGTTTTCATTTTAAAAATAAAGAAGCCATTGAATTTTCTTCCGTAATGTGGAAACACTTTTGAGCCTCTAAAGAATTAAAACGAAGTCTTTATCTTGAAAACTTCCATATATTTAAAGAAACTTTTTCCATTATAAAGTTTGTGCAAATGTATGACATAATTTTTGGCTTGACTCTTCTAACCTTCAAAACCGAAATATTTTAGTGAGTAAAGTTTATAGGATATTTATTAATGGAATCTGGGATTACATAGCCTGTCATTTTCTATTATTTTTCTACATCACAGTCTGATTTTTTTTTTATTCACTAAGGAGATGGAGACAGTATTTTAGATTTATTCTCAGGGATTTTAAGTTTAATTATATTAGAAAAGCTATATATATATATATATATATATATATATATATATATACATATTTCTCAATTTCCATCCTTAAAAATTAAGTTTCAAATGTCAACAAATAATTTTCTATAACTTTAGAAATAATTCTTCATTTTGAGAAGCAGGATAGTTTAAAAAATATCCAACATGGGAATTACTTAACATGCATATTATGTAGATAACTTTATATTTGAATAGATAAAATGGATAAGTATGAATGTATTTTAGAAATATAAGAAGTTTTCAAATTACTTTATTCAGGTTAAATATTTGAACATCCAGACATATCTTATTCTATGTTAATTAAAATAAGGCTGTCATAATTCACAAAATATTTGTTCTTTTATGAAAATTGTGTTATTATTATTATGGGCATGTCTTCACAAAGTGCAGAAAAATGTTTTAAATTTCTAATAATTTCCAAGACAGTTTTTGATAATTCAGGTGACAGGTTAAGTCAGGTGAAAATTAAAAATTTTTACATGGCATTAGCTAAATATGTACTGAACTGTCGACCAGATTTATGAGTGAATGTATCTTGATTTACTGAGTCAGTGCGATTATACTCCGTTTCAAATTTTATGTCCTATTGCATGTATTTTATTGCGTGTCTTATTGCCCTATTGCATGTATTTTTATTGCATATCTTATTGCTCTATTGCATGTATTGATCTTTTAGAAAGAATTCTAGAAATATTGATGTAATCTAGTAAACACATTAAAAATCTATCCAAATATCAAAAAAATATCATGTATTATTTTTTTTACTTCGATTGCATGATTACATAGGCACATACTATTTTGCTTCAAAATGAATAAGTTTCAGATATTATTTTAGTTCCACGCTAGTTATTCATAATATTGTTAGGAATTTCCCCCCTTATATGTCGACTTCTTTTATTTGTAGTGGAGAGTATGGTGTAGAAGATGAACACAGCGATGATCAGTCCTTTAGTGGAATACACAACATAAACGATATTTATTTACAGAACGAAGACTGGGCATAACAAAGACAGCAAATATTTACAGTACAATTATTTACGGAAGACAAATATATACAGTCGAGACGAATACACAGAACAACACTCTACAGAAGATAGTAGCCCACACATAGAAATTCTGTAGTGACAACGTCCACAGCACACAAAACGGCCAGACAGGATAAAGCAGGAGAGGGGATATTTGAGGATATTTGTCTAAGCTCATATAGGTCTCTGCAAACGGTCGAAACTATTCATCTGTCTCTTCTTGTTTTCGCTGCCAACTTACTCCTTTACACAACAGGCTACGACACAAGACGACCACTCGATTGATAACCACCCTTGAAAGTGCCGGGGTTTTATGGCTCCCGATAGGCGGGGCTAAAAGCCTCTAGATCAATCCGGACGTATTTCGGATTCTAATGGACGGCTCGGGAAAATTCCCAATGTTTCGTTTCCAATTTCGTTTCCAAATTCCCAATTTTGTAGCCAAAGTCGGCAAATTCATTGCCTAGTTGCGAAAGGGTCGCCAAGTTTCTTGTCAAGCTATGGGATCACCAAAGAGACATTCGATACCTTCCTACACATACTACTGCAAAGCATTCTTCCTTACTATGACACCACTAGAGCAGGAAAACAAAATTACATGTTCGTAAAACAAAATTTGAAAATTAAAGTAACAAGGTACCATCTAATTTTTTTTAAATTTTAATATTTGAAATTTGATTTTAAGTGTATCTTATCTTAAATAGCATTCTATAACTGCCCACAAAAAAATTTTGAATTACTTCAACAGTTGTTGAATTTTTTTTAAAAGGAAGTTTTTTTAAAACCCTAAAACTTTTTTTAAATATTAAAATTTTTTCACAAATTTTTTTCCAGGTAGTTAGTTGTATATTACATAAAAGTTACTATGGGATTTATCCTCCTGATGTAATTATAAAGATTTTCATTTTTAAACATAGAAAAATCAGAAAAAAACACATATTTTGAGTTTAAACCCTTAAAAAAATAATTATGCATCTTAGAGCAAATACCATAGTAAGTTTTATAAAACTTGTATTTAGGAGCATTCACAAAAAATTTCACATCTCTACATCAATTTTTATTGAAGCCTTAGGCTTTCGAAGAACAGCTCGTAAGCAAAATTACAACAGGGAGAAAAATGAATTTAAAGATTTCAAATTGCAATAACTTGATATGAAATTCAAAGAACAGCCTGAAACTTCTACAAAAAATATATTTATTTATTCTTAACTGCATTATATAAAAAAACTGCTAATGTATGAAATACATTATTATATTATATAAATAATATAGAAAAACGAACAAATCATCGATATTCCATAAATCTGAATCATAACAATAAATACGTGCCTCTGAGCTGATTATAAGCACATATATGAGCTAATTACGCTAATTAATACCACATATAAGAAAATAATTCTTTTTATTTTCACTTTTTTTAAGTCTAAGAGTTTTAAATGTTCCAAACGAACAAAAGAAAAAATACATATATTTTAAATTTATACTAATACAAGAATTTTTTCATATATATATCAAGCTACATATGACAATATAATTCTTATTGTTGAAATACATAACTTAAATATAAGCTAGAAACTTCCCTTTTTTGAAATTTTCTAAATTGAATATAAAATAACGTAATACAGATATAACGTAAACAAGAAAGGAAAACGTCAAAATTTCATTACATTTGCTTTTACAAATTCTTATTAATTTATTTGATTAATTACAATTTTAATTTATTTATTATTTATATTGTTACGAACGTGTAGTTTTGCTTTCCCGCTCTGCTACTGTCATCGT
>JAPMOQ010020268.1:420337-440663 GCA_026543055.1 Argiope trifasciata | reverse complement strand
TGTTACGAACGTGTAGTTTTGCTTTCCCGCTCTGCTACTGTCATCGTAAGGAAGAGAGATTGACAGTAATGTGTATTGAATAGTAAATGGGAGTGACGTCAGAGGTCCCGAGGCTTGGCGACAAACTTGGCGACCATTTGGCGACTTGGCGATGAATTTGGCGACTTTGGCGACAAAATGGAAAGTACCTGAAACATCGAGAATTTTCCCGATCCGTCCACTAGGAGCCGAGATCCAGCTAGAACGCTCCTGATTGGTCCAGAAAATGTTAGCCCCGCCCACCACCGGTATATATAAGAAATCGGGCGAAGTCGAGAGATAAAGTCGAAGCGAAGCAGCGGAGAAAAGGGAAAGGAGGAAGAATCCAGTGGAGTCAAGCCGAAGTGCGGCAGTGGAGATAAGCCGAAGCTGTACGGCCTGGTGTTCAACGAAGACAAGTAGCGCTGTGGAGTTTATTGAGAAGACCTAAGAGATAGAGGTCTTGAACTGTGGAGTCCTGAACGGAGGACTGCTAATCTCTGTGTGGCATATACTGACGAAGCCTGCGTCGTGTGTAGTAGCCCGTTGTGCCGTCGTCGGGAACGGAGCTGTCCCAAACTAAAGAGTAGTCCCGTTGTGCGAAGTAGTAAGTCGACAGCAGAGGCAAGAAGAGACAAAGGAATAGATCAGCCTGTTCTGGAGAGACCCAGGAGGTGTAAAGCGAATCCCTTAAAGATTCCCTCTCCGGCTGAATCCTGTCTAGCCGCTCTGTGGATATTGTCACTACAGAATTTCTGCCTGTGGACTACTATCTGCAGTGTGTTGTCCTGTGTGTACGTCTCGGCTGTAAATAGTTATCCTGTACATAGTTGTTGTGAATATTTGTCGTCTGTGTGTGTCCTGTCCTGTTCCTGTAAATAAACGTCTGTGTTGTGTTCGTCAACTAAAGGACTGATCATTGTGTGTCATCATCATCTAACACCATACACAACCACTATATAATATACTATACAAGTTTAAAAAGAACCCGACGGATTTTGAGGATTAATATAGGAAATCCGTAACAATATGTATACATAAATCAATTTAAAAATGCTCCGCCTTATATGTAAGGCCTTCCTTTTTCAGAATTAATTTTTCTCTACGCTTACGAGCAAGTTTTATTTTTTTTCTGTAGCAATTGGTATAATAATAACTTATTTCGTTTCCTAAAATATATTCTTCTGTAATCCTTATACAGTGTCAAATGTCTTGCACTTTTGTTTAGTTGCATGTTAGTTGTTGGATTAAATAATTCCTTTTATATTAGGCTCAATTCTAGAAGACGATTTTAAAAGTGGGCGTGGTAACCTTGTTTACATTCCTGTTATACATCAGAAACTCTCTAATAACTAAATAAAAAATACACATACAGCTCTAAAATTTTACAGACAAGTCGGCAAAAGTCGGCTTTATCAAATGAGACAATAAAAAAATCGGTATTTTCATGATTTTTCATCAGAATGTGTTGCCTTAATTAAGTTTTTATTGATTTCTGATATTGGAAAATGCGAGGCATTTGATGTAATTAAATATAATTTATATAATTAAAAATTAAATTTTTTAAAATAATTGTTTAAATTTAACAAATATTGGAATCTTTTTTTTTTACTTGCTTACATTTCTTACTTTCAGAAAATTGGATATATTATATTAAAAATATTTTACGGAACCCCATATTTTTCAAAACTTAATAATTGTTAATTAATAAAACTAAATTATTTTAAAGAAAAATATATTGTTCACGCCCATGCACATCTTCACAACCAAGTACATTATTTATTTATCCGCAAATGTGTTTTTCTTTAAGTACCAAGACTTGCACAGAAGAAACATGCTTTATATAAATTTCTATTAAAATTAATTTCTCTATATATAAATTTATTTCATCAAATTTATCAAATCAAAAGGAGATTGAAATTTTGAAACTCAGAGATGTTCTGAGAGGAAATTTTTGTCTTGGTAATATTTTTCAAAATTTGTTTGTAAGGAAATTTATTAAGAGAATTAATTGAGGAATTATTAAAAGAAAATTAAGTGTCATTTAAGATTGCAAAAATATTGCTTAGTTTTATCAGACGAAAATTTATTGCAGTTTATCATGTTTTGAGCTACAGTGGATATTGATTAAGATTACAACAGATCTTAGCATTGAAGAAAATTACTTTAGAAAAACATCAGTAATATATTTTCCCGATTGACTTCAAAGTAATCGAGAAACACTTCACTTAATTAATTTTGAAACACTTTTAAATCAAACAAAAAAATCCTACTTTAAATACATTATAACATAGAAACTGTCCCAGAAAAAGTTGAGTGCCAAAAAAATCTTTTACTATGTAACCGATTTTATCACATAACTTACTTAATAAAAACAAGAAAATATTTTGCTTAATCATCATGTTTCAGCAATACTTAAAGGAATTTCTAGAAGATTTCTTTTTTTTTTCTAGAAGGCAGAAGTACGAAAATCCTTTTCTTTTCACGTGTTCATCAGATTTAGTCACACAAATTTGCATTTCCCTGACGAATTTCATCTGTTTCATTTGTTTATTTAAACCTTAACTCTTTCACCTTCTTTTTGAATTAGCTGCTCGACATCAAATAATTAATTCTGGAAGCGAATAAAAATGTTTTCTTAAGGTTGAAATATCATCTCAAGGGTATGCAGTTAGGAAAATATGTCAGTATTAAACGAATGATAATTCCAATTCCGTGACATTTGGCTTTTAGCAAATTCACCTACCACATGGAATTTTAGCAAGAAAGTTCGATTTCTTCAGGAGGCATATAGCTAATATAGAATGTTAAATATATTTAGTTTCCTGTATAATTTATATAGTAGAAGAAAAATATCTAACATAATAATTCTAATAATAATATTATAAGAAATATAAATAATATAATATGATATTATTTATATTTTTTCAGAAGAAATATAAACAACATAATATTTTATTAAAAGAAATGTAAGTAACATGGAAATAGCTCCTTACTTGAAATTTTAAATAGATCAACGGTTTTATAAGATTGGGAGATTTAGATCTTACAACATATGCATTACTTAACAAGAAAAAAATTCATTCTTAAAAATATCATAATGAGTAACTAGTAGAACCTGAACAGAACAGAAGTTTTATCAGAAAACAAAACATAGTACGGGTACAGGAAATCTCTAAATTGTTATTTAAAACGATGAAAAAGTCAACGAAATAGACATGCATCAGATTGCATGATTCAAAGCGGAGAAAAATCTTTCACGTATAGTGGGCTTAAATATTTAAATATATTAGCATTATGAATGGTCCAAACCATTAGACTAATGCATGATCACATAAAACAAAACAATCTATAAAGTGACTAGACGATTTGCTGCTTGAAGTGCACCGAACACTTGTATTCACATGCGTTCAGCCATTACAAAGAGAGAAAAGCGTTTCTGTTACAGTATATAAGGAAAATATATCTACTTCATTATTATCCATCATATTAGTATATATAATATATATACTAAATCAACAGAAGCCATATTCTCAGACGTTCACATCATTATTTTTATTAAATTTCGTCCTTCTTTGCTTTAATATATATTTTTTTTGATTTTCTTTGCTTTAATATACATGATATATAAGCTATTTAATATATATTTTATACTATACTATTAAATGAAAATCTATCAAATAATATCGAAAGCATCATTTTCAGAACATTTCAAAAATAAATCCCTCACAGAAATCTTTTAGAGCGTTTCTGAAAGTTCCAACATTTCCTTTGTAAAGGCATCAAACAAATCTTAAAGCAACATCGACGGTATAATTCTGGAGTGAAAGCTACATTGTTCCGCATGTGTAAGAGTTTCTGAATGTAACTGACATGAAATAAGTTTCTTGCTATAGCAATCGTGATATATGGGCTATAAACATTGTTCCCTTCTAAGTTTCTTTTCCATAAATCATGAAAACGGACAAAAAGCTCTAATTTCTTTTTTACATGTATAAACACTTCTTTGTATTATCTGTTGTATTAAAATTTCTAGAATAAATAAATGTTCTGGACTTAAATCTATTTAATGATAGTTCTCCGGCAGTGATTTTATACCATCAATGATTTTTATTACTGTATTTAAATCGACCAATTAGACACAGACATAGTTTGGAGGAAGGGATTTTCAGCCTCGACTAATATTCTGATATTTTACATTAAACGGAATCTTATAGATTTGCATTAAAAATGTCGGAAAATATTACAGTACAAAAAGAATTTTTGTTTGCATAATCCAAAAGAAAATTAATAATGAATAAGTGTATTTCCTAATTATGGTTTTAAATTCCAAAAAAGCACAACAGGTAGGAGAAAATTTCTATATAATAGTCCTTTCCTTTAAATAAATATGGGAAAATGGGAAAAAATTGTGAAATAAATATGGGCAAAAGATAAATTATAACAAGGGTTTAGACCCATTGTAATAAATTAATTCAAATTCTTTATATCCATAAAATGCAAGCAAGCGTGATGTAGAAATCTCTCTTATTCTTATTGTCAAAAGGCAACCGACAAATGTAAACAAACCTTCATACGATTTTCATACTGATTTCGTAAAGCATTTTTATAGCTGCAGCTGTCCGCATATTGCTGTTAATGGAGTTGCAAATTATTACTAAAAATTTTCTGAAGAGTGTATCTTCTGTTTAAAGATATTTTTATATTCTCGAAAGCAATTATCTGTATTACCGTTATCTTTAAACAAAAATGTAGGCTTTTACTGATATGAATTTTCTTTCAGTAACAAATAATTGTAATATGTTTGGTAATTGTAATATATTTTTAGTACAATTTGAATTAATATCAGGCTTTAAATGCTATGGTGGAACTAAAGCCCTACAATCAAACTAATCATGTGCTATTGAAAAGGGAGAATTCTGGAGAATGATTTTGACTTGAGTTTTTATTTCGAAGTTTGTACAATTTTTAATTTACAACTCAGAAGACAGCTAGTTTAATAGAAAGCAATATTTATGAGATTTTAATATGACCATTTATTGTAATGATTTGAGAAGTGTGTAATGAAAATTCATTCATAGAATTAGAAGGAAACTTTTGTACCGAGTAATTATTAATAAAATCAAACTATTCATGCAGAGGAAAGCGATTAACAAACTAAGATGGATCTTGTAATATCCATTCGTAGAATTCATTCAGGTAAAAGCAATGTTCAAATGCTTCAAACATGCATTCAGATTTCAAATTGTGATTCGACTATCCTTAACAACGCTGTATACATGGGCATACCATAAATTACTCGGATATTTACCGCCATACTCAGCTATCTAATGAATCTCCATCTCCACTGTTTAAGTATCGTTGTTAATACAGAGGCTTAATTAATAAGACATTGTGTTTCTGTGGCAATCAACGGGAACTTGGGATTCATCCTTCTCCACCGGTTGACTGATAAATAAAGAACCTTATCTGAATAATGCTGGACGTAAAATAAACGCGTTCACTCGCTTGGAACCTGATGAATCGTGATGATTAAAGTGTGTAATTACTTTTCTTTAGAAATACCCAAAATCCTTTAGATGCATTATTAGAAGATTTACAAAACTAATTGAAATATTTCATCAAGGTGGTGCATTTTAATTCTTTTAGTATAATCCTATTAAATGTAATTAGAAATAATCCTTGAACGTTTATTTATTGGAAATGATAAAAGGACTTATATTTGTTAGCATTGAATTTAATTAATGCAGTTAAGTATAAACTTTGTTTATACTTAAATAACAAATTAAATATTTTAATTAAAAAAATTTAAATAAATTAATAAATGATAAATAAAAAGTTTATGCAGGAACAAGATTTAAATAAAAATATGAAATATAGTTGGAGATGGAATTTTGATTTTCAAATTTTATGTACTCTTCTTAATTTATGTTTCATCTTTTAAAAAGCCCTTTTCCAAGAAAATACACTGTTAGCCAACTAATTAAGGAACAGGCCAAGCATTTGTTGTATTTAAACCTTAATTTCTGCTCAAATCAGATACTTTACGTTGCAATATTATGTATTAAATAGCTAATGAGTTAGATATCAAGACTAGCTTAAAAGATCTCACTTTTCAAATATTAGAAAAGAGTAAAAGCACTTTTCAATTTCTCAGTCAAAATTTTCATTTGAATCCTTCAATCTTTGTAGAGACGTTTGATGTTTTAAATAATATCATTTATAATTTTGAAACTTCAGGATTCCATCGGAAGATTTTTATAATTTTTTTCAAGTTTAATTGTTTGTGCTCACAGAATTTGTATATTTTAACATTGTTTAGTCATTTTTTAAGAAAGACGAATATTACGAAGGATATGACTTGCACAAAATTAATTGGAGTTGAATGTTTCTAATATATGCTGATATATATTCAATATTGCTCGAAAAAAATTTCACATTTTGAAATATTTATAAAAATAAATATTTCAAATGTCCATGTAAAGGAGATACTCATTTATATGGACACATAACGAATTCATTACTAAATATCAATAGACTGATTAATTATTTTAACTTGTGTTTGAAATTCAGTCTTTATATTTGAATTTAACGAAATTATTTGTCACAGATACCATGTTAATGTATAGATATATGGAATAACTTATTAAATGAAACGATTTCTTTACTTTCCAGGTGTGAAATCATAAGTAATATATTTATTTATAGATCAATTACTAGTATAGGACCTCTTAAAATATTCTGTTGAATTTTGGGATGCACAAATGTTAAAGAAATGGGTGAAATGGTAAAACAGTCCTAAGGTACATGGTACAAACATTATCTCTATTTCAACACAAATCCACTGAATGCCGAATTAATAATTTGTTTACTGCTAGTTCAAGAATGGTCAGTTGACGCTTGGCTATAGAATTTGAGAGTAGAAAAACTATTTCGTCAAATCCTAGTCGCCATGCCGTGATTGAGTTGTATGATAAATTATTTAAGAAATTTAAGTATGCTCAATTAATCAATAATTCTTGCATTTTATGTAACTGTAGCAAATTGAACAATATTAGTGCATTGAAAATTTTATTAGGCTTTGTTTAAAATGAGTTAAAAGTGTGATTCAAATAAAACAAAAGTAATAAATGATAATAAACCAATTAAGTTTCTGTTTTTTTCTTAAATTAGGCTACAAACGGAATTCATTATGAAAAAGAATATTGCCAAGAAACCAGTTACGAGTTTCAAGTAAAAAGGTGACTTGCAGGCATCAAATTAAATTTTTATACTTTGCTACTATCTTAATAGAATTTCCAATGAACAAAATGTATGATATTAAATATTGAAGCTATATTTAAACGAGTAAATATATGTTACTGTAACCGTTGATATTAATTTTAATATTAATATTTTAAATATATTTTGATGTAGATATTGACCATAATTTTAAAAGATATTTTTAATATATTTTACTGTATATATTGACTATTATTAAAACACAGATATTTAAAAATATTTCGCTGTAGGCATTAACCATAATTTAAAAAAAATATTTTAAATATATTTTACTGTAAATAAAGATGCATATTCTTTAAATAACAATATTTTTAATGGGAAAATTTCTTAAAAGACCAAACTATGAGTATCATAAAAACTAGATCGTTTAAAGTTTATTTTAGATTGCAGTGTGTTTTTTCTTATTCTGTTTTGTTTATGGTACACTATTTTTTAATTGAATTTTCCAGGTATATGAACAATTTTATAGAACAGTGAATCTCTACTAAAAAATAAAAAATGTGCATATATGTATGCAAAAACAACAAAATGAACTATAAATTATGAAGCGAAAATAAAATAAATTAATAATTTAAATTTTTTCACCACTGATTTCTATTGGAAAATATCATTATGATGATTAGGGTATTAAAAACGGAGGTGATTATATGAAAAATAATCGTTTGTTCATTGTTGTAGATAATTATGTGAAAAGAATTAATGTTTGCAGGTGTTAGTATCTCTTTCAGAATCACGGTTACAAATAAAAAAGTAGGAAGAAAAAATAAAAGTAATTGCTGTTAATACAAATGTAAATGCAAATTTTATTTTATTGATGGGTTTTTGTTTATTTACTGATACTTTTGTTTATTCTGCATTAATTTCCAATATTAGTGTCGTTTTTATTTTCAGGTGCATATTAAATTTTAAATTAATTAAATTTATACTAATTGTTCTCCTTTTCGAAATTGGATTATGATAGATGTCTTATTAAATGTAAAAAAATTATCGCAATTATCTATTTTCGAAATCAAATAAATTTTTTCCGTGTAATGTTATTTTTTTATAGTCAAATTATTTTTCTTACATTCTAAATTACAAATCAAATTATTTTTTGTACATTCTAAATTGCAAACCCATTCTTCTGTGTAAAGTAATGTTGGTTAGTTGTATTTTACTATAAGCATTTGTTTCATATATCTGTATTTCAGTAATATTTAAGAAAATTCTCTTCTTTTAAGGCATTGCCATTTTTGCTGCATATAAAATCAAAACTGAGCAGGCCGTATTTAAAAAAGTAAACTAAAACTGAGGTTCAACCCACTAGTTAATACTCTCTGATTCAGTTAAAATCGAAATTCAGTCTCTTGGATGTCACTTGGATAACATTGTTGTATGAACAGTGTTAATTTTATAGTATAAAACTTATTTTTAGTTTCTAAAATATGCAAAAAAATGTTTATAGTTAGATTTCGACATACAGAATATAAATCTTCTTAGAGTTCCAATCTTTTAGTTTCTTTCGGTTTAAACTTTTATAGTTAGATTTGGTCACCCAAAATATAAAACGTCTCACAGTTCCGATCTTTTTTTTCTTTCTTTTTTAAATGGGTAAAGAATATATATATTCTCTTTTAAGAACATTTTGAGAAAGTTTTCATAAAACTTGGAAGAAAAATAAAAAAGAAAGATCATGAATCAATTTTTATAGTAAAACTTAGAACACACTTTTTTATTTCATTTCAGAAAAAAAATTCATTGAATGCATTCATGGTATTTGCGTATTTTTATTTTTAAATATATAGCTTTCAAAACTCTATAATGAACAATAAAAAGGAATAAATTTTATAAGTAATAATATAGAATAAAAGAAAAAATTAGAAAGCATTTATAATTAAAAAAATACTTTTATCGTTGTTTTTCACAAGCATTTTAAAGGAAAAATGTTTTGAAAGATATATAGTATAATTATATTTCAGAGCTTATGTACAAATGAATTCATAACTAAGTTAGTAACTAAGAAAAAGGCTATATAGATCAAACAATAACCGTAAATATATTTAAAATGCAAATATCCTTTAATATCTTTTTTGCAAGTTTAAAAAAATGTTAAAATAAGTAACAAAATTCAAAACTTTTTCTCCAAAAAATAATAAAAACTATAAGGCCAGATTGACGTTGAAGAAAAGAATAATTGCATGAATTATTTGATTTTCATAATAATTTTAGTTATTATTTTCTATTTTAAACTCTTAATGGTAGCTGTAAATGACACATATATTATGTGAACACTTTTATATAAAATTAGCAGATAAATGTTTTTTACAATCTTATAGTATTTATGACAAAATAAATTCAAATTTAATGGAAAAAAATTATGGCAATTTTGAACCACTGAACATCTGCGGGATATTTAAATTTTCAGTTGCATGGAAGAAACTAGAAATTATGTTTTCACATTATATGTTTCCCTATTTTTAGGATACTGCCATTATAACTTAGTGGTTAATAGAAATTTCAATACTTTAATGAGATGCAATGAACAGATATTCATCATTTCAGTTTTCGTGTAATTTAATGAGCTCGCCTGTAATCCGTCCGTTTTAATAAGTAGTCTGAGGAATTTTATAAGTGTACAATTGAAGAGAGTCTAAATTAGCCTCATTAAAGCAGAAATTAGTTCCCAAATTAATAACATTGTTACAAGTTAATAACATTACTCTATGTAACATTGTTAGAAAATGTAAATTGTTGATTCTATTCTTAATAGTTTTGGCCTGCAAACTTCAAGAAATTCTATGTTCAAAAAGATTTTGTTAAACTAAAAAAATTTGAATTAAATCTATCAAATGATTTTAATTATTTGAGAATATAATAAAGTTCATTTTAATCAGACGTATCCAACGTTAAATCATTTATCGTTCCTTGTCCTTTTAATTTCACATAATTTAACTTAAAGGTGAGAGAAAATTGATTTTTCAAAAGTTTGAAATATGTAATTCTGTCATAAATTATTTGTAATTTATGCATAAAAGAATGCTATTTCAATAATAGAATTATGTTACAATATACGCCAATGAAAAGAAACCGACACTGAAAGCATACAAAATTGCTTAAGTGTCAATAATTCATTCAATTCCTACTATTAATTCACACTTGCCCTACATACAGTGTGGCCCAAATTGTAGGCATTTCTGAAAATCGTTATGTTTTTTAAACTTGTATGCTTATACAAATGCTAGCAGTTAATAACAATTGATTGGTTCCCAGAAAAAGAACAATGATTTGTCAGGTATGTTCATTATCGTGATTCTTATTCTCATTAAAGTAAGAATAACATTTTTGTATTGCAAAATGTATGAATTTTGTTTTTTGCATTGAAATCAGCATTGAATTCTCTTTAAAATGATCTGTAATAGTTGGCATTTTTTTAAATAACATTTTATATAAGCAAACAAAGTTAGAAAACTTAAGGATTTTCGAACGTTTCTACAAACTTAGCCACCATTGTACACATATATTCATACATCTTGTTCAAATTTTCATTTGTCATTAAAATATTTTTAATTAATTCGCTCAAGCTCAAATACGTTTTTTAAAACTTGTGGGGGATGATACTTGATGTTTAGCAGTTTGTAATCAAAATTGAAATCAACAGGCAATAGCTCAATAGGTAAAGTTTTTCACATGAAAGTGAAGAATGATAATTCTTGCAAAAATCTGTATTTTTTAGAGTTAATTATTTTTTTAATTATAATTTAATAAAAAGTAACAAAAATAAAAAATTTCTTTAATGACGTAAGTAATAATTTAATTTTATTTTTTTATATTACTTCTTTTTGAATTTTTTTCACAAATGAAGTAGCCTAAAAGTTGCTTTCCATAGGTATAGGATGTTATATTTTTCCACGACATACATTTTTAAAAATAATTGTTTTACTCCCTGTGAAAAAAATTCATCAGGAGACCAATTCAGTGAGTTTATAATCATCATATAAACTAATTAATCTATTTTTAGAATCTGCTGTGCGTCTTACATTAGGTATTATAATATCGTTATGATTAAAATTCAAACATGGTTTTGTAACATGAGCAATTTCACTTGTCAAGTGAATGAGAAGAACATGAATTGTCTATATTCACTGATTATTATTTCAATGATATGTCAATATATAACTGATTTGCTACCAAATTATTAAACTTAATATGTACTTGATAGGATCAAGTGAATAATTTTATTTTATTCTTAATATAAATAGATTCATTATGGCTCTGTATGACAATATGTATGATAAGAGTAAAAAATACTTTTTTAGTCTTAAAAATTAATTAAGTATTTAAGTAATTATAAATCAATTGAAAGTTGATCTCACATCCACAATCACCTTGAAAGAATTCATTTCAGAAGAAATTGATTTAAACAACCTTAAAATTCAAAATTTTACCATAAGAATCATATCAATTTCAATTCTGCATAATATATTTCAATCGTTATTAATTTTAAAGAATTGAAACACATGAAACGTAATGTTAAATTTTAACTACCATATCACCACCTTTTACTTAATTTTTGACATATTTTAACAAATCTATTTACAGTGTTCTTTTTGTTTCAAAGTTGTAAAACAGGCATTAGTCAATTACCAAATCATTGACTATTTTTTCAATTTATGATACATTTTGATACTTATCTATTTATCAGTTTTTTTTTTGTTATTATAAGGTTTTAAAATAGATATAAGTCAATTAATTGTTTAAAACGGAAAGAAGAAAAATAAAATTTTGGTGAATACATCGAGAAGATGTTGGAGGACAACAATGAATTCAGACTATTAAAAAATTATCAAATGTTTTACATTTTTCCCTCTAAAGATAGGACCAAAATATTTACAAAAAATTACATCACTTTAAAATTAAAAAAAAAAAGATTTCTTAATATATAATTTTCCTTTTTATGTAATTTTTCTTTCAAAGTTGTCATTAATTCTTCAGAAAGTGTAACGCAAATGATTCTGAAATAAGTTAGTTAATAAGTACGATACTGCTATACTACGGTCAGACTGCCAAGATTTTTAACTTCTTTTTTTATTTGAATACATATATCTTGAAACTTTTCTTGAGGGGGATTGTACTTTCTACGTTAAAAAGTTATATGCAAAAAGAATTTAATTCCACAACAGAAGATATATCTGTTAATTTACAATAAAACAATTGAAAACTTTTTAGGAGGAATTGAAACAATAAATTCAAATTCTTTGCAATTTTCTATTTTAAAGCCAATTTGATTTTTCTGTCAGTCAATAAAGTCATTTGATAAGAAATAAGTTAAGCTCAAATGACTCTTGTAGACTTCCAATCACTGAGACAACCGAAAATATGTTTTTTTCAAAAATCCCATTCAAAATTAAACGATGCTTTCGCGTGTCAATATGAGAATACTGACGTGACCAGTCCATTTTTGAATAGGATGCTGTTTGAAGATTCCACCGCGTGTGCTGTGAAATGAGAGGAAAGTAAAACCGTTTTAGTTACTCACGTAATTCACTCGATTAGAGAAATGACTTCTTGGGGAAGGAAGAATTCGTATCGAAGTTCTTTTCGTTTATTCTTTTAATCATTTAGAGAGGAAGAATTTTAGAGCAAAAAAGATTTTGACACGGATGAATAAAAGGGAATTTTTAGAGGTAGGAGCTGTTTCGTTTTATGCATTTCATCCAACCTCAAATATCAAATCGTTAGGTATAAGGTTTATTCACTTTGTCTAAAGAAGAAGAAAGTGTAAGGAAATATGAAAATTAGACGTCATATATTACAGAATATAAAAACTATGAATAAAAAATCAATTAAAAGAAACATAATATCAAAATTACCTATTTTTATTTCATATATCGTTATTAAATTTGGCTAATTGAAGTCTGATGGATTATGCTTATTCAGTACTTTTCAAAATTTAATTTGGAATTTAGTTTCATAGATGATGAGAAAAAATATATTCATAGGAATTGCATGGAGTCCAAAATTTTACTTTAGAGCCATTAGACTTTTATGTACTAAAATAAAAGATAAAATGTTACAGAAGTTTTTTGAGAATTTATCTCAAATGTTATTATGGCAATTTGTACAAAAATATTGTGAATTTTTTACAATTACTTTATTAATTAATCATGAATGAATACAATTATTTAATTCGTTTATCATGAGTTGCTACTATTACATAATTAAAAAAATCATAAATTATTAAAAATAACCATGGTTTGATTTATAAAAGGTTGATAAAGGTTATCACATGTACTGAAAAATAAAATAAAATATTTAAATGAAATGGTTGGGAACATAGAGTGACAAATACAAATACGTATTTCCTAAATTAAAAAGGATGCAAATATATGTCAAGAAACAAATTTTATTTTATTGGAATTCTTGCTTATTTTATAATCTCTCATGTAATAAGAATGTGAACTATAAACAAGTCTTAGATTATTGTAACATTTGGACCATTGCTTTCTCACTTAGTTTAATGTTTTCTTAAATAATTTTGTTCAAATGCTAATTAGAGTAGAATCTGATAGCTGGACCTACTTCTCGTGCTGTAATTATTTTGCAATGAAAAGCTATTTATCTTAATAAGTATAATAAAATTAATGTCATCTTATATAATTATTTTGTTTTTAGCATAATTTGCTCCCAACTATTCTACATTGAGAGATAATCTCGAAGCACAGAATATTAGGGAGTTAAAGAATTAAAATGACAGTATTCGGAATATTTTTGTTAAAAATATGTATATTACAGTTTTTAGAACTACTGACTGAAAATATTTTTCGTCATTTCGTCCCAAAATATCCATGAATTTGAATCTCTAAGATTGTCTGTTGATTTAATAGACATTTGTGAAATGATTTTAAATAGTCAGTGAATCTTTTTGTTCATTGTTATGGATTATTTCTAGGAATCAAAGAAAACAAAACATTAAAATCCAAATTTTTATGTGTTGAAATTTCATCAGCAGTTTCTTTGAAATTACCAATATGTATCGGAAATTAAATTTATTTGTAAATTTCATATTATAAAATTGTGTTATTACTAGAAAAATTTCAGTTTCACACATTTTATGTCCCAAAATTTGCTGATAAAGTTAACTTTGGCATAATGTACATTCGTAATATCTTACAAGAGCATTTTAAGAAATGTTTAATTTTTTTATCGTAACTTGTTTTGGAATAAGGAGCAACGCTAGGAAATTCCTTTGATTATTTGAGTATTATTCCATCTCTTTTTATTATTTCAAATCCGAATTAACGCTATTTTTATTCGTCAACTTAAAATACACAAATAAATGATTTTTTTGTATTTTTTGTGCGATTAACGTCAATACTGTTAAAAAATCTTTGAATCCAGTTTTTAGTAGTTAAACAGAATGACCTTTTAAGAGCTATTTTTCTAAGAAAAACTAGAATGGAGATATATTGTAACACGACAGAAAGTAAATTCCTCTAATGGTTGAATTGTATTTGCACATGCGTTTCTGCAAAAGTGTATTTGTTCTGCTCATATTTATTTTTTCAGTAGAACAGCATTTTTTTTTCAAAATGTACCTCTCTAAAACAAGAGCGGACAAAAGCAATCAAATTCAACGAGCTGTCTTCCTTTCGGTACTCAACGAGGCAATCAATTTTATCAATGGTCTATTTTCCAAGTTTTTGGTGAAGCTGTTAGGTCTTTATACTCCTTTATAAAGTCAATTATGATTCTCTAGGGAATAATCGTTCCTTTCACTGAATCGATAATGCGTTCCTTTCACTGAAATTCAGTTTGAAGACGTTAAAATTGGTAAAGTTAACAACTTTAAAGAACAATTCTATAATACGATGGTGTGTGCAGTTTTTGGACGAGGAAAAAACTTTGATAAGCTTAATATTTTTTAAATTTCAAATTTCAATTATTTCAGCTTTTATCATAATTGAATGTAGTTAAAAATGCTTTTTTCTATCTATTATGTTTTAATTTAAAATAAATTGAAAAAGGAACAATTTTTTGTCATCAATATTTAGAAATATCATTTGAATCTTTTAAAAACTACACATACTGATTGTTAACATTTACCTTCATTGCATCTGTTTTATAACGCCCTTCAAAGTCCTAATGTTTAATTTTTTCTCCAGAAAATACACTTATAATTCAGGTAGGATCCACATTTTATTAAACTCAAATAGATTAAGCGATAATTAAGTCATGGATCATTATTCATGAGACATTACAATTAAATCATAATTAAATGACAAATGATAAAACTTTGAAACATTCCATTTTGTAAACTTAATTTTAAGATCTAAACACTCATCTGGCATAAACATTTCATGATAATACATATGATTAAAATGAGAAATTTTAATATTATCATATTATGATTGTAAATAAGCAATTCTTAATTTTTCTTTCAATTTTTAAGCATCATATTTTAATCAACAAATCATTATTTAACCAAGTGTCATCACGAATAACACAGTGTCAAAACCCTGATTTTGTTTGGAAACAGACAGCTTCAGTAGCCAGTAATTTAATAAATATCGCCTATTCAAAAATTGCTTGAAAAACAGCAAAACTGAAATCGGAACATAGGAAATATTTAAACCAGTATTCACGGCCCAATTTTCAATCATAATTTCCCTCGCCCACCACCACATACAATAAAATGTATACAATAATAATGTATTTGGAGTATTTTGGAGATAAACCTACACTACAACCTTAATTTTAAACTTTACAAATTATCAAGAATACGGAAATTTATTGACATTTTGCTACACCGATCCTCAGCATTGAAAAAACAAGAATCCTATGCCTTTTTATTGCTTTTACATCCCGCCATGTCGGGCATTCTCACGGTTTCGCGAGAAGTTTCGATTTGTCTTTAATTTGTCTGGTTAGCTTAAAAGTTAACACAGCGTTGGAAGTATAAACGGAGTACTTTTTCCATTTTAATTTTTTAGATGTTTCTGCAACGAATGCATTCAATTATGATGACGTAATCTGTGTGTAATTGAAGAAGAAAAAAAAAGAATATATCTTGAGCAATGTCTTAAGCCTGAAATGATTATTAGTTTTACCAAAATAAGTGCGCCTTCCCTGTTTCCATATT
Source organism: Argiope trifasciata (assembly GCA_026543055.1). Lineage (NCBI taxonomy): Eukaryota > Metazoa > Arthropoda > Arachnida > Araneae > Araneidae > Argiope > Argiope trifasciata. Next base: position 424,246 of record JAPMOQ010020268.1, on the reverse strand, counting down.
TAGAATCAGTAAAATTGCTTATTCTACAAGCAATTTTGAAGTGCTTGGATATCCAATTTGAAGACTATTAGCAAACCTTTTTTAATACTTTGAAATTAGCAAGTAAAATGAAATTAGATATTTCAGCGATATTGAGCGAAATCTGGCGCCGTACTAGTCACTTCTTGAATAATTCTGTTCTCAAATGATAATGAATCCTCGAGAAAACATTAAAATGATGCTGCCACTTTAGTTACAGATTTACTGTTAAATAATTTTTAAGCCTGTTTTCAGAATCGTAGCCAGAGACGGAAAATTGATGTGACATTAGAAGAAGCCACAGCCGAATTATAGTTTAAAGGATAAATATAATTCGGCAACCTTATTCATTTCAAGGACATCAAACGAATGCACATCCTAGCATTTTCAACCCAAGGACATTTTCATCTGTAACAAATCGCAGATATCCTGTAAGAAAAAATTATCATTTAAAACATAGGTTCCCAACGTAGTTGATAACGCCCCCTTATGGGCGTTTGAAGCTTTGGGCGAAAGACCCAGAGAAAATAAGGGGGTGTTGATATGGCACGAAGGGGCGTTAGAGGATTAACCAAATATAGTGTACGATAACTTTAAGGAACGATTCCAGGATAATTTAAACATGGACATACCAGACTGGGTTTTGGATCATTTTTCCAATATCGACACAACAGGATCCCCTCAATTAAAAGAACTGACGACAAATGAGGAAAATCTAAAAATTAAATTCAAGAATTTTGGCTGCAGAAGTCTATTTCGCAACTGTATTCAGGATTAGGGTCGATGGTTCAAAGACTTCTGATAGCGTTCCCCTCTTCATATTTAGCAGAACGGGGATTGAGTGCTGAGGCAATATTGGTAATGAAAAAGAGAAATCGACTCCATATTACTGAACGCGGTGACTTACGATTGTTTTTAAATGAAATAGAGCCTAATATTAACAAGTTCTTTAAAATGCATCAAATTCAGCCTTCTCACCAGTTAAGTTAGAAATCTGATGTCTTTAAATTTTAATCAAAATACTTTTTAATGTAATTAAGTATACGTTTTGATGGGTCTCTGAAACAGTCAATTTATTTATTTTGAAAGCAATAGTTTATTATGAATTAATTCGTATCATCAAAATCCCTGCCTGTCCTTATGGCAAGTAAGCTAAAAAATTTTTAAGTAAAGAAGAAATTCTGTAGCGTTTCAATTCCAGCAATTTTCTATCTATTAGTATTTTTTTTTATTTCACCCTTCATTATGTACGCTCTTATTTATCTGGAATGGGAGGGGGGCGAAATTGAAATATTCATTTAAAAAGGGGATGCTAGTTTAAAAAAGGTTGAGAAACTCTGATTTAAAGCATTCAATAAAAATAAATTTAACAGTTATATCATCAAAATATTTATGAAAAATTGAAAAGAAAGGAACAGTCTAAAATAACCTTTAAAAAATAGTCAATCTACAACTGCACTTTTAAAATTTGAATATTCTTTCGACTTTTGAACTATTTTCTCAGAATCACTAGTTTTACTCTTTTTAATCATTCTTTATATTAATGTTAGACTTTATTGATCTATTTCTATTTTCAAAACTTCTATTGAAATGATCTCGGAAAATATCAAATACTTTTTGACTCAGATTTCTAACATCAAATAACCTTCACGGGAAAATATATGTGCATTTTTCAACACTTCCCTCTTTGTAACGGGAAAGTTCTTATTTCTACCATAACTTTCTTACAAAGAACCTGCTATCATCCCATGACCGTGGAGAAAGTATGGAAAGCCACAGTAACATTTTAGTTTGCTTTAACTTTTCATATATTTTTGTTCCTTCTGCATCCACCATATGTTTGTTCCAAATACAAACTTTTATACATTCCGTATCTCAAGTTGGAACTACACTTCTATATTCCACGTATATCGGTTTCTTATATACTTTTTTATTTAAACGCAAGCAATATATCTTATTCCATTTGGCATGTCTTTCCGAATAAAGGCTTTCAAAATGACTGACGAAAGCTCATGAGTGTTCAAATTTAAAGCTTTCAATGAAAGCAATTTTAAAACAACACTTATGACAAAAAAATGAATAATTTAGAAATAATATCTTGTAAATCACATCAAAAAGAATGCATTTTATACAAAAATGCGGTTGAACATATTTGAACACAGTTTCATTCAGTTTATTCCTAGACAAAACAAATTGCAATTTTTAATTTCTAATTATTTATGCCAGTTTATTTTTTTTAATCTATCCTTTTATCAACTGAATGTTTTTCATGCACAGAAGACTTATAAAAGTTCTATATATCTTTAGCTTTGGCTATAAATTTTAGAATTTCTTTTATGTAACTCAACAGATTAGACAATAATTTTGAAAACTTGAATTATTAATATTGGAACTATGTCGCCTTATTAATGCTGAAATAATGAAACACAACTTATCAATAATAAAATTTCTATTGACTTATGAATATTGAAAATTCAGCTCATTAATTAATTTGTTAAGTTTGACTTCATGTTGTGAATTTAGAAATATGCATTTTTATACATGTACTCATTTATTCTTATGTGTTATACCTGCTTAAAAATCCTTATTGACATGGGTTAATATTATTTTACTTGGAATTTTTATATTTTAAAAAAGTTCATTTTCCTTATATAACTATACAAAATGGCTTATTTTATTAACATTTAAAGAAGGCTGAGCAAAAGAAGGATAGCGAAGTTATAATCGTGGAAACTTTTTATTCTTATAAAATACTATCATAACTTCAAATAATACAGAAATTCGTTAGGTAATTAATATTGAAACTTCATTATATTATCAAAAAATTTATTAGTCACTAATGATCAATTTTAAATGCTGATGCAATACATGAAAATAATTGAAGAATTTCTTCGGGTTAATTTTTATCACTGCTCATTTCATTTTTCAATTCCGTTTGTATATTTAAACGATTTTTAGGCTTCAAATATTCAATTCTGCCCTTTTTGTAACTTGTGAATATCATTCTTATTGTAAAATTTACAAATTATTTCATTTTAGATCTTTTAGCCATAATAATGTGATGCCTATTTGAAAAATGCTAACCTTATAATTAGGTGCTGATTTTTAAACATTTTGATTTTGTAACACTAAAAGTGTTTTTCCCTGAAAATTTATTATTTCCTATCCTTTAGAATTTTCCCGAAATAAATCATCAAAATATTTTAGGACGCAATAATTTTCGAGTAAATTGATATTGATAGACTGAGAAGATATAAATTATCTCAACTCAGCTATCATAAAAATGCTGCCGCACTTATACCAAAATTGTTTAAATGTTCGGTCTCATTATTTTGCTTTCCACTCTATTCAAAATTTGTATCGTAAACCAATTAAAATAATTTAAAAAACAATAATAAATTATAAAAAATAAATAAAATCTTCGCCAGCGTCCTGGCGTAGGGGTAACATCTCTTCCTCCTGGTATGGGTATCACGGGTCCAGATTCAGGGATGATTTTTCTGCTTCTGTGTTCTATCTGGGAGGTGTGTGTATGTGCCTCCTGTAAAAAGGTGCTGTGCAAGCGAATAAAACGCATGAAGTAGCCAAGTTGTACTATTGGCCTTAGTTGGCACTACTGGAAAAAGAGGAGGTGCTCATTTCTGCCTAAACCGCTGACAGATTACTGCCAGCGGGCTTGTAAAGCACCATAAATCGCAACAACAAATTCTACTTTTAATAACATTTCATTGTTGCAGATGAATTATGATTCGAGAAATTACATGAGTTGAAATAAAACTTTCATTTGAAAACCAATTGTGATTTTTAAAACAAAATCATGTCATTATAATGATATGCAAACTGAATTATATATATATATATATATATATATATATATATATATATATATAT
>JAPMOQ010020268.1:397931-410337 GCA_026543055.1 Argiope trifasciata | reverse complement strand
CTTCGAGCCAGACGCCCTGTACAGTGCATTCCACTGACTCCAAACCACTGCCGTTTGCGACGTGAGTGGTGTCAAACTAAAGCTCATTGGATTGCGGAGTGGAGATCTGGTGTGTTTTCTGATGAAAGTCGGTTATGCCTTGGTAGCAGTGATGGCCGTTTGTTGGTTAGAAGGAGGCCAGGTGAACGCCTGCTAGTGACCTGTCTGTGGCCTAGACACACAGGGCCTACTCCTGGAGTTATAGTTTGGGGAGCAATTTCGTATGACAGCAGGAGCACTCTCGTGGTTATCCCACGCACCCTGACTGCATAATTGTACGTCAGTCTAGTGATACAACCTGTTGTGCTGCCATTCATGAACAGCATTTCAGGGGGTGTTTTCCAACAGGATAACGCTCGCCCTCATACCTCTGTTGTAACCCAACATGCTCTACAGAGTGTCGGCATGTTGCCTTGTCCTGCTAGATCACCAGATCTTTCTCCAATCGACCACGTATGGGTCATCATTGGACGACAACTCCAGCGTCATCCACAACCAGCATTAACCGTCCCTGCATTGGCCGCCCAAGTGCAACAGGCATGGAACTCCATCCCACAAACTGATATCCGACACCTGTACGACACAATGCATACACATTTGCATGCTTGCATTCAAAATTCTGGTGGTTACACCGGTTACTAATGTACCAACATTTCACATTTGAAATGGCTCTACCTGTGATCTTGAAACGTTAATCAATTAAATATGTTACCTAGACAAATGTATTCCTAAAATTTTATTACTGTACAATAATTTTTTCTTGGTGTTGGGATTTTTTCCATCAGTTTATATATATGATAATTGGACTATTTAATGAATTTTTTAAAATTACTTCATTATAAACACAGGTTTTATTTAATTAATGAATATTATTAAATTTAACATAATTACTTCAAATCAGAATATATAACTAATTTATTCTTTAGGAAAGTGTTTTCTTTAGAAGGAGTTGATTGTGGAAGACTTATTTTCTTTGGGGTTTAAATTTGTTACGATGTGAAACAAAACAATCACATTTTTTGTTAATTTTCCTTTTATTGTTTCATAGCTTTTCAATATTTTATCGTTAACTTATTCCGGAGCAGTGAGTTAAATTTAGTTTTTACCTTGTAATATTTTTAATCACTTATTGAGATACTGATGTCAATGTCTTAAAAATCAATCCAGTTTTTTTCTATACACATATTAATACATAGCGTAAAGTACACATCGGAAAATTAAGCTTACATAGTTCTCATTTGATTTCAAGAATCATTTTTATACACATGATATATTACATTCAGCTCTATCTTTTCACATATGATTTGGAGTACTTAATGGCAATGTAAGCCAAATATATTTCGATTTCAGGGAACATTTGAATAAAAATTTTCTTCAATCAATCTCTATATGAGATACCACTAAATAACTTGTCATTATTCGTCCCTGAAGAAAGTGGGTGGAGGCTGATTACTCCACAAAAGCATTTGGAAACTTTGATTGAACATACAAATACGCAGGAACACACAAATAAAAAATTTTATCTCTGTGATATCTAGTCGTTAATATACGGATTATCTGACATATGCCTCAGTGGTATTTAGAATATCTTTTGGTGTGCATATGTAATGAAGACATCCTAAAAAATGCTATTCAAAATATTTCATTTATTTATTAATCTATTTTAGGTTGGATAAAAATGTTTTTGGGGAAATAATGACTTCCCTGTTCTTATAATAATCCCTTAATTTATGACCCTAAAATGCGGTAATTATTTATGCAGAAATATTAGCAACTTTAAATTCATTATTAGAAGATATAAATGATTCTGAAAAAAGTGGTTGTTATTGCAATAACAATTATTTTATCAGTACCATATTTTATATGCTTTCCATACGGATGTCATATACTTACATGTCTTCATTTTATTTTTATTAATTGTAGAAAAATATAATTTTTAATAATTTAAAGATTTTTTATTTAAATAAATTAAAAAATTACTAATAAAATTACTTGAGAATAGAATCACTAAACGTGTTTTTTTAGTAATATTGTACTTTTTAATACTTAGTTAAGCTAAGCAGTAATAGCTTTTTTAACAAAATTACTTAACTTAATTAGACATAACATGACTCTTCAATTTAGTTCGATAAATTTCCAAAATGTTATATGCTATTAGTTTTATCAAAAGCATAAGATATTAAAAGTAACATAACATCAAACTCATCTAGTTCAGGAAAATAAATTGCAAACCTTATTTCTAAAATATTTATTGTCAAAAGAGATACTTCTAAGTCCCATTAGACTTTTTTGCTTTCAAAGATGGGTATTCTATGCTCATTTCCTAATGCCCCTTCACCATTTTCTAGTATGTCATTCAAGCGTTTCCTAACAGCCCCAATCTGACTTGATGATCTTATTTGTGTTTTTTTTACTGCAGTAATACTAAAACATTGGCCATGAAATTATTTCACATTAATATATTTTTTGAATTTCTGGAAAGGCTGTTTATTTACTGCCTTACTTATTTTAGCAGAAGAAATAAAAATAAAATGACATCTGTTTCTCGTACCTGATCTAACATGCTATTTTTTTCTTTGAGAAAATTGGTCTCAGCCACTGCATCTGACAATGGACTTCTACCTTTTCTAGAAATTGTTATAGTGACTTCGAAATAAAGATTCAAATCCTGAAATATTTCAGGCAGTTAATATGTCACTTTTAAATGGAATGTGCTTTAAAAACTCTCTAAGATCCATTTGGAAGATACATTTCTTGATATCAAGTAAAATTTATAAAATCCCCAGAGAAGAGAAGCATAAATTGTTGTTGAAACATTAAGATGATTTGAAATATCAAAGAATGCTATAAAGCTGTTTCAAAAGTCGTCCATTTAAATTTCTTATGCCTTTTTTATTAAGCTTAATGTCTATGAATGCCAAAATTTGTGTCCTCACTTCCATGGGTTTAAATAAACAAATCACAGTAGTTGCATCGACAGAAGTTGTAAATTAGACTTCATTATTAAAATATATTCCTTAAATAATTTCATATAAATGTATTGTGATGTCTCTAACCACCATGGGGCTGTTCTGTCTGTCCTAAATCGGCTATCCGAAATTATTTCCATGGTAGTAATGATTTAATTATTGTGAAATATGTTATATTTGGTGTGCTAAATATTTTGTAAAAATCTGTATGAGACAATAGGGGTAAAGCAAAAATTTTTAAATATTAAGAAATAAATGGCGAAAGATCTTGTTTCATTTCTGCATTAACCATTTTAAACAGGTTTGAGACATTCATGAGACTATAAGATTAATAAGACTAATTGTTTAAGCACCAAAATTTTGTTTTCTAGCTAGAAAACTTGAAAATTACAAACTTTCGCTGTAATTCCTCAAATGTGACAACCTTCTGCGTTATTTTCAATAATCTTAAGAGCGATAAATCTTTAATTTCTTGCATATGTATTTTGAGGCTACAAGAACCTCAGGCCGAAGTAAAGTCATGTTCTCACATGATAAAATATATTATATTTACAAGTCAAATGGTAATTAGTGTATGCTTGCTTATGGCCCATAAATTTTTAAAATTTACGTATTTTTTTTTTCGCTTATTTTATCAAACTTTCGAAATTTATTCCAATTTAAATAGATGAGTAAAATCCGTAAGAAAATTCCTTTATTTTTTGTATCTTAAAAGCTGTATAAATCAATCTAATTGCAAAGTTTTTCAGAAACATTGCGCTATATTTTAAATAATTCATACACAAAATGTTATTATAATGTGTTTAATTAATAAATTTAAAAAGAGATTTTTGAAAATAAACTCATTGCTTTTCTTTATATTGTAGTTTAAAATCGGAACGTGACGTTTATTGATATTATATTGCATGCCTTTTAAATTTAAAAAAAATCGTATTCATTGGTTAAAAATGGTGGAGAGATAACATTAATTTGATTAACTGCATTATAGTCCTCTATAATCATGAAAATGGCTACAAGAAAAATGAAACTTATTAAATCACTTTTCCTTTAATCAATAGTGGCATACATTTTTGAATTTTTCAAAAAAGTATGCACTAAACATATAATTAAATAAAAAAAAGTATATTTTTAATTCCAATACCTCATAAAAATTTTACAATTATTAATTCAAAACTATATAAAAATTTTCTAGTCTTAGATTGAAAAAAACCTGTTTTTGATTTCAAAAAAAAAAAAATTCTTGATAATATAATCGCCACTCTTTCAATACATTAATGAATATCAGCTTTTAGTGAAAGCAATTTTTCATTCAAAAGATTTTTTAAATTGAAGAAACGTTATTTCCTTTAGTTATTACAGATTTTATTATGCACTATTTTACTAATGGTGCTAATAAAACTTCCCATTTTTTCTTTTTCATCTTTCTATTAAGTGTATTTTAATTATTTGTTTTTTTATCCTAATGCTTCAGCCTTTTATGAGTTTTTATTTAGAAACTAATGTAAGTATGCTCAATTAGCCTTTTTCTATCAGCCTATGTATATTATATTTATGCAAAATTTTTGAGGAAAAATTATGTTACTCTAATAAGTAAAAAAAATTTATTTCTTTCAAAAATTGCATTAATTTTGATCTCTGAAATTAATTTAAGAGTATTTCAGGAAAACTAAAACATGTTTTTAAAATATTAAAATCAGACAATATTTCTCATAAAAAATTAAATCTTTAACCTATTTGAACTAATGTTTCAATTCTGAATACTTATTTATGTTCCCAATTTTGAAATAATGGTAAATTTCATAAATTGTTAGTCCACAAAAATAGCAAATTATGGTTAAAAATTATATATTCATAATAAAGCTCCATTTCATTTTATTATGCTTGTTATGTATATTAACTAATATCGTCAGCATTGATATTTATAATTCTAAATTTACTGAAAGCTTTTAATATACCAAATCAAGCCATAAAGCCATAAGAAAAATATAATGTCCAGAGTGTATGAATGTGTGAATGCCCAGTGGAAATGTCACATTTGGGTATATAAGACTTCGTTTCAAATGTAATTTAAAATTTTGATCTGTTTAGAAATGAAGAGGATCTCATAAAATCAATAAGGGACAAATGTGGGCAATCTCAGTTGATATTCGCTACATTAGTTAAAGTTTCAAAATTTTGATGTGCGTTCACAAATTATACTCAAGATAGTTTAAAGCAGTTTTTTTTATATAAATAAGTGAATGCAAATTATTAATATCGATACAATAATCATTTTTCATCATTTTAATGTAGAGATAATCCATTTTTCATTTTTATTTTTATTTTTACAACAAATATATATATGGAAAACCTCCACGCTAACATAAGCCTTCCAAAAAATACAGAAATCTAATGAATGCTTCATGTCAACTTTTAATTTTCAGTCATAACTTTCTGAATTTTTATTAAGTTCTTTTTACCTATATGATTATAATTACTACATAATTACACATCACTAAAAGAAATAACAACTGTAGCAATATTTTCCTTGCCTCATGTTTTTATCTTAAGTTAGGGAGCTATTAAAGGAATAAATAATAATAAAGATAAAAGAAAATTATTTTATTTATTTATTTAATTACTTTGCCTCAAAATTTATAACATGAATACGTTGATAGGTTTTCTTTTAAGAAATCAAGATTGTTTGTTAAAATTAGATTTTTGATGTAAGAATGCTTCAATTTTTTTTTATTAAAAAAATATGGAATAGATTGGTAGGGTAGGGTGTTGGACTCGTGTCTGTTAGGTTACGAGTTCGAATCCACCAGCCGGAGATTCCCCGTGTGTGGTGGTGATTGACGCAAGTTCCAGGTAGCACATCCTGTTGCGATGTTATGTAATATAATTTAATATTTAATAATGTCATACAATATTAGGAATATTGTTTAATATCATACAATATATGTGTGCTGCTAGGGGCTACTATAAATCTCAAAGTCGTCCATGTCGAGAGTAATACCACTGAGGTTACTGGTTCAGAGATGATCGTTCTATGAGTCATGTCAATATTACGTTCTGTGGTTGAGTGAAGGAAAACGCATCAACGAAAATCAGGAGACGCACCCTATTGGCTCAAATCGCTTTCTACGTCATAGCGAGCTTGTCCAATGGCAAGTGCCATAAGAAACAATATAAAAATCTCATAAAAGAAGTCAATTTTTTAAAATCTGTGACTATAACAGAGATATGTTATAATTGTTGAGCATTATTTTCTATACCTATTGTTATAATTTTTTTGAATTAGATCCAATGATGTTGTCACAATATTAACGCTAATAACTTATGTTACGAACTTATCTTAATATCTTATAACGAACTTAAAGATCTTTCTCCAGTTAATAATATTCTAAGGGTAAATTACTATCAAATTTGTCACAGTATTAAATTACTAATTAAGTGATATGAATGCAAACTCTCAGGTGATAAGTGATATGATGTATAATTAATTGTATTTGTTAACTGGTGAATTAATAACCATACAACTTCCAGTGGTATGTTTTAATAATATTTATCTTCCATGGAATGTTTGACTTTAGCCTTTTAAATAATATATTTTAGTGGCTATTAAATATCGTGAATCATATAAATTTGAAATAAATTGCAGGTTTACAGTCTTAAACTTTAGAATAATATATTGCTGATTCAAATCTTCAAAAATAGTTATCATATTTATAAAATTATAGGAAATATTTATTTGGAGTAAACACTAGTACGAATAGACAAGAAAATCAGAGAGAAATATTTTTCACCATAAACAAAATTTTAGGGCTTTGGTTCCGTATTAGTGAATAGTATTTAAGATATTATAATTATTTACAGAAATAAACAAAATAAAATTTTTAACTTTGAAATTTGTATTTTACTTTTATTGGCATCATTTTAATACTTTTGAAAGCTTTACTAAAAACTGAATTTTATGATTAATCGAATATAATTTTGTTGGATAACTCTTTGAGATAATGCATATATTATGAAATTCATTTCGTAGTGTAGATAACACTTGAATAGTGTACAGAACTCTGTTTATACTTGCATTTCAAAAATGTTTGGTTCAGTAAAAAATTCTAATTTATTATTTGCATTCAATCTTTATCTCTTTTATTTTAAATTTGCTATTTTATTGGAGCTGAATATAAAATTACAAAGAATTAATATTTAATTTAAATGAAAATAAAAACTAAGTGATAGACAAGGAATCAAATATAGTATGAATTCCTTGTACATCCCTTATTGTAGGATAAGGCATAATAGAACCTAGAAAACTGAAAAGAGATACTTAATACAATGAAGACAGTGGCTAAAGACTTCGATGATTGTCTTAGTAAATAATATGAATATCAAAATTTGAAGCTTAAAAATACTTTGTTAAAGATGCTATTAAGAGACAGAATTACATAAAATATTTTTATAAAACTTTTAACGAATTCTGGCGAAACGACAAGTCACTAAATTCAGCTAGTGCTTACAATAAGACGTATAATTCCATTTCAACAAAAAATTAAATGTCAGCTCAATTCTGCTAATAGAATAAACTCTTCCCACTCCATTTCATTTTCATATAACAATTATTAGTGAATTTCATAATCAAAAAAATATATCGTTATTGAAATATTTCTCTGAATATTTTGACAAAATATTAGCAATCAACTTTGAACTATTCAATTATCTTGTACAAGTATAAAATAGTGGCACATTTTCAAAATTATTTTCCCTATTGTAGGATTGAAAATTCCTCAGAGTTAAATCTTTTAAGAACTTTGTTGCTGTAGATGTTTTAATGAGATTCGTAAAAAGTTTTAAGCTCTTTTTTGTTTCCGCTTGTTCAAACATTTGTAATTGAAATATAAAACAAATTGTAATAGAAGCTTCCCAGACATAAAGGAATCTTTTTATTTTGGGGAAGGGAAAAAATGTTAATTATTTAATGACATTTATAGAAGAAAAAAAAAACATGATGGAGGTCATTTTTTACCTTAGAAGTTGAATTTTTGGCAAGTTCCAGTCACTATTAGGACAGATAGGAGAAAATTTAGTCGTATGAAGGAAATATTTATCTACTACATTAAATATTGATTCATTATATCATTTTATTGGTTCGTAAAGCTGAGCTTCATCAAAATAATGAAACCGGTTGAAGTGGAAATAATAAATGCAAAGTTTAATTAAAAGTTACAGAAAGTTTTTTTTATTATTATTTTTATTTCGTTTTGGTCCAAACCATTTGAAGCATAGTTAAAAACATATTTCATAGCATCTGGTTTTATCTCCTTTCTTTGCTGACATTGTTCATCGAGGCTTTAGTAAAGTTCAGTTTTAGTTATTAGCCTCCTTCGATTGCCAACTGTGATCCAAAATTTGAAATTCGTTTGTTTAATTTTCAGACAACACACAAAATTCCATTTATTTAGTGATCATACCTATAGAATGATACAATTCCCGAAAAGTGTTGGAGAAACTAAATCTAAAATTTAAAAATTGTTTCTTTTTTAATTGTTAGAACATTTTTTCTATTTGTATCTCTTTGTATTACGGATTGTAGAAAGTATAAATAAAAGTTGGTTACATTTTATAATTATTACAGTATATATTGAAAACCCTATTAAAATTACAAAGAAAATATCTCTCCCTGTGACTTGCTTGATTTTTACAAAATATTATTGCAAATTTATAACTGTAAATAAACATTTTATAGCAAGTGCTATTGATTAAATGATTGCTCATTATGAACAGTTTAAAATCCATAATTAAAAACTTTTATCTCAGATTTGCCATTTAAGTCAAAATTTGAGATAAAATTTATATACATTTTAAACTAATTTGAACATTATCTTTTTTTTATCTGGGAAAAACATAAAGTACACTTAAATAATCAATTAAAATAATACATAATTGGCATATGCGTATTAAATCATTTGGATTCAAATACGACGCATAAAAATTAATGAGACACAAATAAATTCGGTGCGCCCATGCGAGTTAGTTCATTGAATGAAGTATCACATTGTGTTACCTCACTCGTATGAACACACATTATTATTATTTTTTTATTTTAACATGCATTCTAATCAGATTAAAGTTAATTAAGTAAAAAAGAAAAACGAAAAAAAATTAAGTTTAATCTGCGATGTCAATGGCATTTGTAAGAAATGATAAATTCGTTGATTGGTTTATTTTCAAGTGATGTTTGAATGGAAATAGCAAAATATATGAAAACAAAATCACATCAGATTTCAAGACAGGCAGAGTATAGAAAGGTATTAAATTTTGAAATTTCATATAATACGGCTTTGTTATTAGTCAGGTAAGACAAGCGCGATGCTTGCTGTATCTCTAAAATACTTATAAATTTTCTTAAAATGGAATAATTTATTGGACCTGTATGGTGGACCTTTTTGGTAAATCCAAGATGAATAGAATATCGAGAGTTACTATATCGGATAGAATAAAGACAGACTGGAAATGGAAAGAGGTATTGAGTTCTCTTTTTGGGCTTTAGAAACCAATTATTCCTTAATGGCTATTGAGGTAATACAGAAATACTTTTTGGAGCTTTGAAATATTACTATTATTCATGTTTCTGCCTTTCAAATAGTTCTAAACAACATATTTCTAGCAATCTTCTATACCGTTGAGTTCAAAATATACCATTAGAATTTTACAGTGACTCCTCTCTGCTTAGCATTATTTCAAATTTTGCATTTCGTCACAGTCCTTTCTGATATTCCTAATTTATAATGAAAAATACGTTAAATTTTTGGTCATCTCTAGGCTTCCACATCAATGAATTCACCGTTTAATCACCATAAAGAATTCACCGTTTAATCACCATAATGAATTCACCGTTTAAATCCCGGACATAATGAATATCCTATCTTCTAGAAAAAATTCACTCTTACATGTTAATTTTTACATCCAGCCTCATAGATATGTGATGTGAAGGAAGTTTATAGAGAAGTATAAACTTGAAAAGTTCGTCTTCCAATCCAACCATAATTTAATTCCACTATATAATTGTTATTACAAATTAGTGTTAGATCGTATTAGACTTATCAAATTTATATATTTCTTAATTTACAACCTCTATCCAAATCCAGTAATTATCATTTGATTACTTTCAAATTGACTTTCAATAAAATTTAATTTAAATAAATAATGAAAGTTAGCCTGTTGATTAATTTCTTCAAGCTGAAGCACATCTTGCCTATTGGATTAATATAAAGTTATCCTTACAGAAGGAGTTTTACCAGAATAAGAATAAATATTGCCAACGATATTGATATTTCATTTATAATATGTTATTTTCCAGATACTTTATACAGACAGCTAAAAAATTGTAAAGATTATTTGACATTCGATAGCACACATTTTTATATTTATTTTCTTTTATCTGTTTTTGCAGTATTATAAATAATCATTCATATTTCTAGCGCAAATTTTCTAAAAAAAGTATAGTTTTCTAAAGAAATCTCTCTCGGAAAATCTGTGATAGTATTAAAGCACAAAAAAGTATAAGCTAAAAATAATTAATTAATATTGTTAAAAATTTAGCTTATTCAAAAATATAAATTACTTAAAAAATAATTCATACATTGTTCTTTTTGGTAATCCAAGAATATTACTTAGCATTAAACTAAAATGTAACTAACTACAGATAATACCTTAAATTATTTAGCCATACAATGTTGATACTGCAGACACTGCATGAGAAATTACTATATAACTCAAATAACATTTGAACATTTATCACCATACTTCGGAAACTCTGGCGATTGCTTCATTGCATGTAGTTTCAAACTGATCTCATTAATCTACTAGTGTTCCACCCTCACAACTACAATCTCTAAGGATTCATCAACTATGGTAAACGATAGTTTGATTTCTCGTGCAGATAATCGTGTCAATTATATCTAACATAGGAATGTTTATTTGAAAATATAAAGCGAGTTTGTATGACTTGTAGGTATGTAATATATATATACTGCATAAAAAATTTCCATTTATAACTACTAAAACAATTAAATATAATAAAACTTTTATATTTACTTTATTTTAAAAAATATTCATTCCGCATAGTCTAAAATTTAAGTTAAATTAATAAAGGAGCAGAAATAATTATTTTCAGCAATATGTAAAAATGAACAGGTCTGGAAACTTATAGAAGCAGCAAGCACTATAATTCTTTAGTCGTATTAGTTTTTATCTTTGTAATTGAAACAATTACATACTTTCTTTTGGTTTGGTCTTTATTTGACAATTTAAAATAAATCAAATTGTTTAGATAGTCTTCTTTTACTATTATAAATGTTTTCTTAAAATATATATTATACATTACTATACAAATATCATAGATTTAGTAAAAAAATTGAATGGAGAAGTGAAAAATAAAAAAAGAAGCTTCCAACAACAGAGGCAACAAGTTTTAACGTTAAAAAAACAATTAGAAGTTGAAAATATAAAGAGAGACAAAAGAATACTGAGAATGTTTGAATCACATTGACTACGGATGAAAAAAAAATCAACGAGACAAAAATATTCGAAAAAAAATTTAATCTGGACCCAATCCATTGTAATCATAATTTGGTTTCGTAAAGGGAATATAAGAAATGAAACAAGCACATGTTTTTGAGATTTGAACATTTATTTTTCTGCTTGAAAGCTGAATCAAAACATTCAACTGTTTTATTTTTCAGAATTAATTACTAATATTTTGTGGTAGGATTATGAAATAAAGTTTAATCGAACCTTTTAATGCCAACTCGCTTATTTAATTCATCAATGTATTTTGTTTGATGAATTATGATTAAAAGTTATATCTCTTGGAAGTAAAACTTTAAAAAATTAAAAGGCATTTAAAAAATTGCAAAAAATCTAACTTTACATGAAAATTTCAAATTTGAAACAACAAATTTTAATATCATTAATTGTATTTAGTTTTCTTACCCAGCCCGAAAAATTTCCCAATGGCGATGGTGGATTTAAATCTTCTTGGACATTATGTATCTAATAAAATTAAACAATTAAGATTTCAAGATAAAAAGACGAGTAACATTTATAATAGTAAAAGAAGTCTCACATAAAGTAGATAAAGCAGATTTAAAATTCCCCAGTTCGTCATCTTTTACTAACGACCTTAGAATGTGAGTAGTATCTGAGATATAAATCACAAATAGGAAAATTTATTTAGGTCAAACAATCCAAAAATGTAGAAAAAAATCTAACATAGAAATCATAAGTTTGAAATATTTTCCTGGTTACATAGAATGTAAGTAGAATATAAAGTAGAAACCTGATTTAGATATAATATACTTGGGAAGGAACTTGACATATATAATTTTTGAAAATGTCACCTTCTACTATTT
>JAPMOQ010020268.1:349560-387931 GCA_026543055.1 Argiope trifasciata | reverse complement strand
CAATTCTTGACGAAGTTAATTAATTAAATTACTTAAAAGTTTGTGAAAATTCCTTCCTAAGTAAAGTTTACATAATAATTATTTCCATTCCCTCAAGAAACATAATAATAGCTCTGTCTTTTAAACTTGGGGAAACTCTTGGAAACTTTGTCTTTTATCTTTCTTCTTCCACAAAACTATACACATGAGGAAATATTATACATTAAAACGCAACTTCCTTGCAATTGCGTTTGTTTCTATATTTCTAAGTGATTATCAATTTTGTACTTAAATGCTCGAAAATACTTCAGTTAGTATTTAATAATGATTAAAGTGAGATTTTTACTATGACTAAGTGCCATCTACAAAAATAATCTTTATCTAATTGTTTTTCAATAAATTCCTTTTTACAATTTCACTTCTTTCATCAAGCAAGAAGCTTAGTATATAACAACCAAAATTCAAAATATGCATATTTGAATATTTTTCTTGAATTTTTATTTATTATTTTTTATTTTCAGAAAAGAAACAACAGGTTATCATTCTAAGTCAATTTATCTACTCATCTAAAATTTGAATTATGTTTTCACGTAATTCAAATTTTAAATGAGTATATATATATATATATATATATATATATATATATATATATTATTTCACAGCCAACATTCAAATTGCATGATAACGACTATATAATGAGATTAAATGTTAGTGCTATGTAGGTGTTATACGGATTAGTGCAATAAATATTGGCATGCAGTGGTTTCATTTACAGAAACAGATATGAACTTAACGAGGAACGTACCGACAGTTTGAAAGTGCTAGAACATATTCTTGATGATTTTCTACATTTTTGCAAACAATTATACAGTATATTAAATATATACAGGGCATATTCCACTAAGCAGCGCGAAACTATTTTTGTAATTTGTGACAAGCAGTTGTTAGTCTGATTGCTGTGAGGAGACAGCAATCAGATTAAAATAAATATTCATGAAAGTCACAATAAATTGGTCATTAATTGCTTTTTTAATTTAGAAAAAGCGTATTTTATCAGCATAGGAAAATTACTATACAAGTACAGCAAATTCAGTGGCGGTATCAAATATTAAATAGCATGCCATATTTCACAGTCATGAGGTACAACACATTCAAACATTCAATATTGTTTACGTTGTTCAATTTTTGATATTTAATACAAGAAACTTTAGTAATCATGGAATATTAATTCAAATTGATATAAAACATGCATTCATATAAGTAGAAACACTCAGATAATTAGCACAACAATCATTTATACAGATTTTAAATTTGTGCACATCAAGATTCAAAGAAACACAAATTTAAGCTCTATGGGAAGAACAGCATGACATAAATTATTTTTTGCATATTGGGACTACGGGAAATTTTCACATCAACATCATAAATTTCTCAGAAAATTATGACCACATTAGTAAATATAGCAAGATACACATATTAGACGTTCATAGTATGAATTAATATTAAGATAATAAATATCACATCTAACACTTAATTTCTTTGCAAAATGTTGACAGTTATCATTGTTTTAACACAAAATAATGTAGTACATATTAAGATAATTTTTCTAAAATCTATGTTTTAATCACATAGAAGTTTCTAAACAATCAATATATTTTTAATTACAATCGCATACAGAAAAATTTTATACGATTTGAATCGCATAAAGAAAAAAAAATTAAAAGTCCGACAATAATGTTAACAATTTTTTAAAGAATATGAAGCTTGAAAATATTGTGGAAATAAAATACAGGCATAAATGTACAATTATATATACATCTCTCTAAACACAGGTAGATACTTCAGACTCAAGTGGAAATATGCAAATCTACTATTAACGATAAAAAGATCTTCAAGTGCATAAGCAAATATTGGATTTAATTATTTATATATCCATAAAATTTCTGAAAATAAATCAGCAAATGATGAAATTTTAAAATACAAAGGATAGAAAGTAGATACTCAAGGACTTATCTATATAATTTATGAAAAAAGTTAATGAAAAACAAATGAAAAACATTGCAATTGTATTTTCGAACTTTTAACTGCACACAAATACTAACTATTGTTTGATAAATATATAATAATAAATGCGTGATACTTAAAACCACTCACATCACAAAAGATCCAAATTTGGCTATGAATTTTGTTTGAAAACTGTTATTGCTCTAAATGAAAGAAAAAAGTAATGTTCTTAATCCCTTAATGCATTTCTCAAGTTTCTTACTATGTCTATATGAAATCAAACCTTTAGTTTGCTGTTTATTTTTTGTTAATCTATAGTCATTACAAAGTATCATTCTAAAGTTGCACTGGGCGAGAAAGCATTCGAGCATTTGCTTGGGGATTTAAGAGGAATGAATTGGCCTGTTCTTTCTTCTTTGTTCGGTCCAGTTGCGATCTTTGGTCTTTTCCAATGCCATCTGAAACCTCTGAGCAATCTGCAATAATGAACATCTTCAGGAGATGGATTTTCATCTGCAAAAACAGCTACCTTTTTTGAGAAACTCAGCTGCTGTTGTCGCACCGACGATGTCGGTTTCTGCGATTGTTGGTTTATAAAATTTTCTTGGTTCAGTACAGCAATCGAACTATTTCTTGCTGCTTTCGAAGTTTTTGGGGTGCGTACACTGTATTTCCTCGAAGCTGCAGGACTCTCGTTGTCTACAGTCGTGTAGACCGTATTCTGATACACGGAGTGTAACCTTGTAATTTTGCCTTTCAGACAAGGGCAGAATATCAGAAGAAAGGTTCTTCTGTACTTTTGACTTAGTAGGCAATATAATACAAAATTTCCAGCTGCATTGACAGCTACAAGGAAATTGAAAATGTTCCCCAGTCCTCGAAGCAGAAAATCTTCGTTGCTTCCGTCTTCCACGTGATGGAATGCCTTGTAAAGAAGCGTGACTGCTGTTGGGAGTTGACAGACTAGGAACAAAATCACTACTGCAATGAGCATCACTGTGATTTTACTCTCTTGGGTTGATTGGTCACCTGTATCTCGCCTCCTGGTCATGGTCTTCCTTCTGCTCTTTGACGAATGAACCGATTTGATGAGGAAAGCATTAAAAATTGTCAGAAGAAGAAGAGGAATGAAAACAATGATGACTGATATGACCCAGTAGTAGACTGTTACGTATACTGGATTGTTTCCGAGATCGGAGTATTCAACAACAATCCGAGTTGCATTGGTGATTGGATTTATTTTTTCCACGATGATCCATTCAAAACAAGTTGGCAAGGTTAGGAAGAAACACGTTAGAAAAACAATTATAATCATTTTCTTAGCCCTCGATTCTGTACAGATAACTTTGCCTTTCATCGGATGGCAAACAGCTATATAGCGCTCAATTGTGAAAGTCACAGTTATCCAGACCGATGTGTTGCTGGAAGCATCAGTGATAGTCAGCATGTAAGGCCAGACTTTCCAATATAGATAGAATTGTGCGTCATGTATGTTTGGATAGTGCTGAAACGATAGCAGGAAAGAAAACACTAGATAGCTCATGTCAAATATAGCCAAAGCTGCTAGATACCAGTTCGTTGAACTGCGCATGCGTCTCTGGGTCATAATAAAGATGGTGATTGTATTTCCAATCACTCCAATGATCATAATAATTGGCACCAAAATTCGCTGAATCCAAAATCTGCTTTGAAGTTGAAATTCTTCAATTGAAGGATCCGGATTCAAATAAGAAAATGATGGAATGTCTGCTGATGACCAATTTACATTAGTACAATTGACGCCATTATTGATGTTCACACAGTCTGTGCTGTTGCAGGGATAGTTACCAAAAATTGTGCAATTATCATCTGAATCCATAGTGTCATATATTACGGAGTCGTTGAACGCCATTAAGCACCAAATCTGAAGAGATGATTATGCAGAATAAATAGAATTAAAAAATTTTAATTTTTGTTAGCGTAATATGTTTGAATTTTGTGAAAGGATTTCACATTGATAGTAAGCTGTAATGTATACAAAAAACATCAATTTGCAGAAATCAGCAACTTCAAATGAAATATTTACGTATTCATTTTCAATAGATATATTCTGCTGGTTTTGATTTATTGATTAGAAATGGAATTCAAATAAAAGTTTTTTTCAGGAGCTATTTTTTTTAACTTCTAGGATTCAACTTATTTCCTTAATTATGCAGCTTCACATTTCCTGCGTCATAAATGCTAGTAGTCAAGCATAAAACTTAAAATAATTCAGTTGAATACAGATAAGCAATTTTGAACTCCTTAGATAAGATGTCATACTTGTATGAGAGTGGTAGAAAACGTCGTTTGTTCATCATGGATATTTGGTGGATCTGAAAGAAGAAAAAAATAAAAATAAGCAAATTTGGGCAGTGTAAATAGTTCAAATGTTATACAGAGTTTTTTTCCTTATTACATATTAAATTATATGTTGGAAATATATCACTCACCCTCCAATAACACATGAAAGACATTGCGAGTTCTTAAGAATTTTTGCTTTAAAACCTAATTTGAATTGATATTCAGATATCCATTAAGTTAAAGAATGTTTTCATTTCTTTACAATAAAGCATAATTTTTATCTGATTTCATTAAAGCACTTTGGTACTTCAAGGTCATTAGATTCCTATTTCCTCAACCCCGCTACTAGGGGTCATAATATAAGTGAAACTTCTTCTCTAGTAAGTTTAACATGATTGTTTCAATTAGAAATTATCGCACATTATCTCTCTAATGTGTCATTAAAATTCGATACATTTTAATTCAAATAAATTCCTCTTTTTCTAAGCAATCTGTGTAATATCTAAAAACAGAATCATATTATAACTTAAAAATATAGATATAAAATTTAGTAAAGTTAATATTCTTCTAATGTATCCTCATCTCAAGAGGCGCTAAAATTTATTATTTCAGCCTTGAATATTACTGTAAAATGTAAGATATTTATGGAGAAATGTTGCACGAAACTTTAATTAAAAATTTCAAAAAAAAAATTGATGCACCAATTTTATCTATAGGTTATGTACTCTATTTAATTTTATATAATTTATGAATCTATGAATTGCAACATTAAAATTATATATTTTCTTAAAACAATTTTTATAAAGAATTGTCATTTTATAAGGAAGGCAATTATTTTCGAATTGTTAATTTCAATGTTTGCTTTTCTCAGAAACACTGAACATTTATGAAACAACTGACGTACCAATGAAGTAAGATAAACACATAGCCGATGTATTTTTTCTAAAACTTACCATACATGTTGTTATCAGTGGTTTGAAAATTAACATAAAATTCATTTAAGCAATCTAAGAAATATCCATGCAAAAATGGAGATTCAAATTAAAATTGATTTGATACTTGCGTTTTTTGCGAGGGTTAAAATAAAACCTATTAAATCATTTTTGTAAAGTCAGTTCATTATTGCAAATGTTTTTTTTTTCTTTTTGTACGCTTTACACTTGGAGTTTAACATTTTACATTATAAGTAATACATACTTTTGTCTATTTATTAGAAAATACAATACGAAATAATTCGTCAAATCAGGAATTCTACGGAATTATTCTGGAGAGATTTCAGAAATCTCCGCACTTGTTTCTATGCCTAAATGAATTACTACATTTAACTCATCTTACCTTTAGACAGAAGCCTCAGAAAGCAATGTTTCCGCAAGAGATTACGAAAATAAGGGTTAAATAAATTGTTTCGTCAGCGATGCATTCGGGAATAAACAGCAAATTGTGCATCAACGCATTTATTTTAAACTAGCCGCCTTTGGCGACCAGCTGGTTCGCCATGAGTAAAGCGTTCTAAAATTTTCAATTAAATCACATATTCATTAGCCTTGAAGTAATTCCGGGCATTGATTGACCTGAAATTAGTATTTTCTCTAAGATGATGGACGGAAAGTTCTAAAAGTACACCTTTTCCTAGTAATATTCTTTACTTTTATAAATCCGTCAGTTTTAACCATCGGTTATGCTTCCAAAATATTAAAAAAAATTTCGATGATGTTGCCAAAATATTAAATATGTTTTTTTAAAGAAAGCGAGAAAGGGAAAAAAAGTATTAAATTAATGATACAGATATTGCAAACGATAACATAAATATGCCATTAAGTCGGGATTTCAATGCATATCCTGTCAAAATTCAATCAAGTTTACCGTAAATGAAGAAGATTTATTGAGTTAATGGTATACATATTGCAAACGATTGTAGGAACCTTTGCTTTGCATTTATTTTTCAAAGAAAATATCACATTTTATATTTCTTTTATTTTATCCAGTCACGTGCTGAAAGTTGCATTTCTGTAGATTTATTTTGCGATGATATTTTTTTTATTTGAACTTCCGGCATTCTTTTATTTTATCCAGTCACGTGATAAAAACATGGTTAAAATATTTCTTTAAAAATTCATTAAAAATAGAAGTTTACATTATAAATTTAAAAAACTGATACCATTAGAAAGCTAATTTTTTTATCTTTAAATTGATATAAAAATCATGTTTGTGCAATAATATTTTCGGAAGTTATAGCGGAAAAACGTCGAAATTTCGCTTAAAATTTAATTAATTCAAATTCTAATTAAAAATTCGAAAAAAGGGCTCCGAGGTGCACATTCCGGACCTCCAAGGTATACATGTACCAAATTTGGTAGCTGTAGGTCCAACGGTCTGGCCTGTAGAGCGCCAACACACAC
Source organism: Argiope trifasciata (assembly GCA_026543055.1). Lineage (NCBI taxonomy): Eukaryota > Metazoa > Arthropoda > Arachnida > Araneae > Araneidae > Argiope > Argiope trifasciata. Next base: position 381,227 of record JAPMOQ010020268.1, on the reverse strand, counting down.
ACACACACACACATTGAGCTTTATTATAAGTATAGATTAAATTAAGAAAACTGTAAATGTCTGCAAGTTATTTTAAATAATGCATAAGTAGACATGTTACAAACTATGTTTGAATTAGAAGAATATACCTATGTATTCATTGTAACAAGGAAAAATGGAACAATCGTTTCTTTGAATAAATATTTTTGTCAACGATAAATTTTTACGATCCTCTTAGAAGCCTTAAAATTGCTGAAACTTCGTTGAAATACAAAAAAAGTGTCATGTTACAAATCATTTTTGGATTAGCAAATTTCTCCTATGGATTCATTTTTAATTGTTAGTTCCGAGCAATGAAAAAAGTATATCCTATTATACAGAATAAACCAAAAAATGGAAAAATCGCTTATTCGAATTAATTTTTAGGCCAGCAATAAATTCAAGACTAAACAGCAATTAACGCATCAGAACATATATTTTTAAATAAATCAACTTGAAACACTAAAAAGTTCTGCAATTTACTTTAAATAAAGCAATAAAAGTCGTGCTACAAATTATTTTTGAATTAAGAAAATATGCATATGATTTCATTTTTAACTATTACTTTCGAGAAAAAAGAAATATATCTTATTATACAGGTTTTGTCAAAAAGCGAACCATCGTTTATTTCCTTAAGTATTTCGCTTAAGAATATATTTCCAATTGCAAAGTTTCACTAACCCTTTGCAACATAACATTCGATTGTACTTTGGTCTTTTCTAAAATCGTTGAATTCCAAAATAAATGAAAACAATATATACTAAAGATTCCCTTTTAACTTGCTTTTCGAATAATTTAAAATATAGTTTGAATGATTTAGTTTGAACTATGCGGTTTTAATTAAAAAATACAGGTGAAATCATTCAGATCTATAATTTTAAGCAACAGCACGCTATGCAAATAATAGAAAAATACAGTAACACCATTATATAAAAACACCAAGATTTTTCAAGAAAGTGTTATAATTTTTTCTAGTTAAAAAATAGTTAGAAAAAAAGAGATCGCAGTTTTTTTTTATTGATTGTAGCTTAAACTATTTACTCTCTATAATTTTAAATTTTTATTGAGATAGCGTATGCTTAATTGTCGGATAAAAATAAGTGTTCCATGAACAAGAACACAGAGCCGATCGTGTTTGTCAATTAGATTCTTTGCCAGAAAGAGAACCCCTATGGCTTCATTCCTGTTAACTTCCTTGATGATGATGCCTTCTCCGAGTGACAACGGAAAGGCGGGGGGAGCGCAAATCTTCTTAAGGTAAGGACCTCAGAGCACCCTAAAGCAGAAGATTGACTTCTAGCTCATATGAAGGTGACACTCACACACTCGCTGGCACGGCGGTTTTTTACAGAGGGCCTCTTTCAAACATATCACAGAGAAAACGCAGGAAGAAGAAAATTAGGCCCAAACAAGGATTCGAACCCGGGAGGCCTGGATCACAAGAATTACAACGACCCCTAGGCCAGGACGCCGGCTTTTTTCTTTTTCATGTAAAAGGAACTTCGAAGAACGGAGAATAGTGCTTCGGAGGGTCAGAATGCTGCGTAGTATCCAACTGTTACCATAGGTTACCAACTGTTACCATATTAATTCATATGTATTATGGCTTATTTAAAAAAAATATAATTAGTGATTTTTTGTAAATTAATTGCATTGAATATGGCTGGAGAAATCAATTAATATTTTTCCGAAACACCAAAAATGTTTCGAAAATTGATTTCCAATGGCGAATCTGAGCAGGCTTCCTTGTGATGCACCTTGAATCCTGCTGATGAGCAAGATAGTAATAACGCGGTGTTTTCATTCAAATTCAAGAGATTTTAGAGACTGTAATTTTTAAAGACTGCTAGCTTAGCAACACGTTTCAGAGCTCTAGCGCCGCTGTGATGGGACACCCTTAAAATTGAAATATTATGTACAATCTTCACAAAATTTAACCTGTGAATAGGCATAAATAAGTAATATACATTTTTTTTAGTTTAAAATTTAAACGATAGTACATCAGTGAAATGAAGTACTGCAATGTTTGTTTAATCGCATTTTTCATAGCTCTAGTAGCGCAGTGTTCTGGGTGATGGAAGACTCCCAAACTAAAAATAAAAAGTAAAATTTTCAGGAAATTTTACTTGTGAGCTCCTATAAGCCAAAACAGGCCATTCACAACTTTTTTAATTGCAAATTTAAACGATGGTGATTGAAGGTTATGACGTATTGCGATGCTTGATTAATCATACTTTTCAAAGTTCTAACGGAGCAATATTCCAAACGATGAAACACCAAAAAGTTCTTCAAGAGATTTTACCTCTATACGCCTATAAGCCTAAATATGCCATGTACAATATGCTTTATTTCAGTTTAAAATTTCTAGTTTGATGGCCAATATAAGAACATACTGCTATGCTTGCTTAGTCCCACTTTTCAGAGCTCTAACGGTGCAATGTTCCAGGCCCTGGGACATCAGCAAAATCAATGCGAAGTGCAGAATCTTCTCAAAATTTAATCTGTGTACTCTTATACACTATAATAAGGCATCGACATTTTTTGTTTAAAATTTAAAGAACAGTGTGCTTCAAAGGGTTAAATGACTTCGAAGGAATAAATAAAAAAAGTTTTTTCAAGTAAGTGTATCAATGAGACGGATTTTTTTGCCAATTACCTTGCTTTGAATTGCAAGAGAGTATTAATATTTATCTAGTGTTTCTTAATATATGGGAAAAGGACACATTAAATTATACATTGTTCTGAATAAATAAATACGTGGAATAAGTGATGGTCTTAACTTTAGAATTTCTATACTCGTTTATTTGCATATATGAAGAGAACGCATTTAAAATTCAAGTAGAAACTTCCAAATACAATGAATCCGTAAAAGTTTGCTAAAATGAAGGCTAAATAAATTGTTCCCTCAGCAAGCAATTTACACTCATAATGTGTTCCCATCTCCATACATAACTTTTAAAGTAAATCCATTTAGAAAACTAAAGCTGTATTCAGACAAACTTGTTTAAATGTAGCACAATAAAACAATGTTACAAATTTATTCTGAATTAGAGTGAGATGTTCAAATGTTCTGATTTCATTTTTAGATGACAGCTGTTTCTAGTGGGTCTCTTATTATACAGGTGATGCCTTCAAACATTAGAGTATGCTTCTGTTTCCTTAATTATTGCAACTAAATGCAAATTTTATATTACCATGTTCCATTAAATGCTGTGGATAATTATACGAAAATGTTATGGTTTCTTTAGAGATTGTTGAGAAAAATATAAGGGAATTAAATTTTTATAGAGTTTCTTAATGTAAAATGGTAAAAAAAAAAAACATTTTTTCTTACATTCATTAATTGAACTCGTTTAAATGTAGCACAATAAAACAGTGTTAAGAATTTATTTTGAATCAGAGTTAGATGCTTAAATGTTCTGATTTCATTTTTTGATGACAACTGTTTCTGGTGGATCTCTTATTATACAGATGATACTCACAAATTTTAGAGCATGCTTCTATTTCTTTAACTATAACAATTAGGAACACATTTTATGTTCCGTTAAATGCTATGGATAGTTATATGAAAATATTATAGTTTCCTTAGAGATTGTTGAGATAAATGTAAGGAAATTAAATTTTTATAGAGTTCCTTAACGTAAAATGGTAATAAAGGAACAATTTCTCTTCCATTCATTAATTCACATATAAAGTTCCATGATCCTAATCTATAATAATTGCAGATATAAATTTATTTCTTAATGAATACAGCTTTTATCCTAAATACAGATGAAATTTATTTTGAATTGAAGGTAGTTTCCTTCAATAGAATAAAGCTATCATATCAAAATACTTGTACAAAAATATATTCAGCCATTATGATTTGCAAAGACATTTGCTAAGCAGACATACTCTTATTCATGTTGGTCAATATTTAAACAATTTATAAAGAAGAATTTATAAAACTGAAACCTCAGAAACCAACTATTTAAGAATTACAAGAAAATACTTCAAAACCGAACAAGAAATTTTTTTTTGCTCGCAGATTTGAATATGGTATTAACTTTATTTAAATTTTACGTATTTCAATAACGGAGAAGTTTTGAATTGCTGGTGTTTTATGAGAAATTAATCGGAATACCTGTTTAGTTGTACAAGAGTGCAAACATCATTTCCGGGATTTTCGGTGAATTTCGCTATCTTTACATCTCTGGTCACGAAGATGAAGTGTTATGAGAGTGATATAGACATTAAAATTGTACTTTCAAAGTTTATTCCGTATTAAGATACCAGCAATCTATTGAGACCTTGGCAATTCTATACAGCTGTAGTCCACAGAATAAGTCAAAGCAATAACATTCTTACAGTATTGGTTGATAATCAAATCCATATCATGATAAACATCTAAAATTTTAGAATTTAATCCTCTATTAGACAGGTCAATACCAGAGATGTAATTTGGAAAGACAAATCTCGGTTTAATTGAAAGGGAAGTAATTAACTTCAAAATAATCATGCTTAAAAATTCATCCATTGTTCCAGTTTCATCATCAGATGTGAAATTTTGAGAATTCGTTGATTTGTCATTTTATATGGTGCTAAATTATTAGCCATTCATGCAGTTATATTTGAATGGATGTTAAATTCGTATATCGAGTGTGTAATAATAACTGAAATGCCTTTGGCAAGGCTCTACATGTGTATTGGCAATCCTGCTAACTGCACTTCAGTTATAAGACAAGATTTAAAAAGAGAATTCCCCTTAATAATATTTCACTTACATCAGTGTTTCTCAACCTTTTGTATTCACGGCCCAATTTTCAATCATAATTTTCAATACAATAATAATGTATTTTGGCGCTAAACCTACACTACAACCTTAAATTTAAACTTTATAAATTACCAAGAATACGGAAATTTATTGACATTAAGCAACACCGATCCTCAGCATTGAAAAAACAAGAATATTATGCCATTTTATTGCTCTTGTCTCCCGCCATGTCGGGATTCTCACGGTTTCACAAGAAGTTTCGATTTGTCTGGAATTTGTCTGGTCAGCTTAAAAGTTAGGAGCGTGCACAGATGTGAACAAACGTTTTCTCAAAGGTAGAAGGAGAAAGTTCTATGGCGCCAATTTCAATTCCAGACAATCTCATTCGAGTCGATAGTTCTATCGCTATTGAATCTATTCTGAATGTTATGTTATATGTATTTTCGTGTAATTGCAATTCACCGAATTAAATATTCACGGCAGTAGACTTATGCAGAATCATGGATAAATTTGAAAGCGGGCGTGAGCGAGCATTAGAAGATAGACAAGCATCAATAAGTGCACAGACGAGAGTGGTTCCGAAAATAAAATCAAGAAAATATTCTCAAGAATACTTAAATTTTGTTCTCACTAGTACTGAAGTAAATGAAGAAGAAAGGCAACTGTGTATCATTTGCTCAAAAATGTTGGTGGCAGACAGCATGAAACCTAATAAACTTAAACGACATTTGGAAACGCTTCATAGTTAATTTAATAAGTTAATTATTAAATACGTCGAAATGTATTTTGTTTTGTATGTGTGTGTGTGTGTTCTTTCCTCTCAGTCACTTAATCAAGTTTTTAACTAACATATTCTCTTTGATATGCTCACGCCCCCCCATTAGTGTGCTCGCACCCCCCTAGGAGGTCGCACCCCACAGGCTGAGTATCACTGACATACAGATCCTAATTTTTCGTTTATGTCTCTTTTCTTCATAAGTCTCTTTTTTTTTCATGGACACATTCGAACTCTTTTGTGCATAACAAACCTTTTAAGGGCTTAACAGATCTTTGAAGACGAATTAGAATCCCATACGGTTACAAGTAACGAACAACAAATATAAAAAATATATAAAAATGAAGTGTTTTGCTTCAGTTAGGCACTTCAAAGCAACCGAAATTTTCCTTTTAAATTCGGTTCCAAAGTGCTTTTTTTATTAAATAATATATGGTATTTATTAATAAATAATACATGGGTTTCATGCGACTATGATTTTCCTTAAGGAAATCCATACATAAAATAGGCAGATCTTTTATAAAATACTGAAATATCATTGTTTAAAAATACGAAAACTAGATTTAAAATGAAAAATAATTTATGATCCTAGTTTAAAATGCAGATCTATAGCAAATTTTGATTCAAGTCAGTCAAGGGTTAGAGGCACGGTTTTAAAATTTTTAAATTTTAGACTTATTATCGTCATTGTAAGGCAAAATTAAAAATTAAGCATAAACTTTTATAAAAGTCTAGATAAGAACCTTCTAGGTAATTTAAAAATTAATTATCATCATTTTATTTATTGAAGCAAAATGGTAAAAAGTGTTATTCTTAACGGTTTCCAATTCTAACATTTGTGTGGAAGTTTTATTTAATAAAATATGAAGTTTAAATATTAGCATAATATAACAAACGAAAGTTTTTAAAGCATTACACAATTCCCTATTATTGTCACTGGTTTATCTCAAAACTAATTGAAAAACTCCACAAAAACAATATTTGCATTTGGATTTCAAGATATTTAAGCTCATTATTAAAATAACAAAATAATTTATTATTTTTTTCAAAGGTTTAAATTTAATCTCTTTATGCCTAAGTTAAAAGACACCCACAATAGGTTTACTTTAACAACGTAATCAAAACCTTTCGAGTAAAAAGTAATAAGAAAAAGCTTATATAATGAACCAAAGAACTTCCTTTGGGAATTGAAAAAATACGAAATACAAGCATAAAAAAAGAGTTCTGAAAGAACTTTGGTTTGATTTAAGGAATGGAATAAAGAATACAAAAGAAAAATATTCTAGAGAAGGAAAAGAAAAAAAGTATTAGGAAGTTCTGCAGAATACCAAATATGTTCCGCCTTTCAACTTCTATCAATCGGAAATGTTTTAAGACGAAAACTAATTTCATTTGAAAGTAGAAACAGAAATCAAACTTTCTTTATTTGATTTGGAACTCGTTTATTGCAAATAAAGAAATAATTTAAATATAGGTTGATGAAAAAATATATTTCTTGCTTAAAAGATAAAAATGTTTTGCATTATTAAGAAAATTATCAAAATACCTTTATTTTTAATTTTTCGAAGTTTGATTAATGGATTGAAATCTAGATTATCAATAAAAAAAGTAACCATTCTATGACACGACTCGGTTCCAGAAACTAATTCTACTTTTTGATTCCAAATAATATTATTATAAATCAATGAATTCCAAATTTATCAAAATCCAAAAAAAGCAATCTCTATCACGGGAAGAATTTTAAAAAGAAATAATTGCATTATTTCTGTTCTGCAATTTCTTACGAAACTCTTATACATTAAATATTATGTTCCTCCAATAATTTAATTTTCTGTGTGTATTTTTGACATGAAATACACATCAAAATGCGCACAGAAATAGAAGTCAATTTACTCACGTAGACAGGTATAAATTTAAAATATCTCGTTTTAAAGAACAATATTTGGTGTTAAGCTATAACCATCTTGATTGATTTTGTCAAGTTAGAAATTACTTCATTATGATTCTGTAATAATGGTTCCATACGCAGGTAGTTTCCTGATAAGGATGAGAGTTTTACATGTATCTTTAACGTATGCTAAAGACATGCTATACCAGTGACCATTTACTTTGGCGGCAAGCGGGGACGATATGTGATCATTTTGGGGTGAAAAATGAATATTTATGAATGTAGCAGAATTTTGTCGTTGCCTTCATTAGGAAGCAACCAATAATCTTTTAAATCTTTCAATGTCCTTTACATAAGCTATAAGGGCAGTAACTCCCATATAAAAATGGTAATGGAGAGAATTACCATGTTGGGAGTGCTAATCTCTGGTGATTTTTATGTCGGTGTTTTGTCCTGTTGGTGGTGTTTGATAACAATTTGCTGTTGATTTCCACCAGTGTCGCTTTCAAGTATTCTTCATTTGCGTGTTTGCTACTACTAAGGTATCCGATTACGTACGAAGGATTTTTTTAAATTGGATTTCTTAGAAACTATTTATGGTTTCTATACGTATTGTCTATAATAAACACTATAAATATGAAAACATTTGAAAATATAATATATTTTGAGGAATAGGAAAATTTGTAGTAAAATTTAAAGAAATTTAACTAAAATGGTTCACACTCTACACAAAATTGTAATGCAGCAGTCCTATTTTTCTTTGCACACAAGTTATAGAATAAAATAATGAATGAAATGAACCAAAATCTAATAAAAATTTGAGATGCAAAGAAGTTATGGTTAGAAATAAATTTTTACCATAAATTTACAACTTAAATTTTCAAAAAGCACCTGTAAATGAAAAGGTATTTCAGCAACATTAAAACATTTGGTTCATTTCTTTGTGCATATTATTTAAATTACACGTTGAAATTGTTACTTAAATAACTCGATTAAGATATCATGCTAAAGGCAGAGAATTTTTATGAAAATTAAAGTTTTTAGAAAATTGAAACTAAAGACAAATTTCAAGCGAAAAATATGTGATCCTAGATGATAGGTAAGACCTTCATTTTCTTAAAAAGGATCAAATATTTTTGGAAAAGAAAAGTCTGAACTACAAGAATTAATAAGAATTTTAAAAAAATTGCCAATGTGGTCGATAACCAGTGATTTTAACGTAGTCAGATACCTTAAATTGCATTCTTTAAGATTTTCCTAAGAATAATCAGTTAATTCAAATAATGTTATTTAATAACTGTGATGGAATCGCTGACAAAATTAGATCTTGATATATAATTATAGATTTTTCGTTTTAAAAATACGGAATTTAAATAACTTTCTTTCTTAATTCATCCAGATGCAAGATAAACGATGTCTAAATATATGACTACAAAATTCCGCTCCAGAATTCAACAACCAGAATACTGAAACCTGCTGCTAGTATTAAAAGTAAAAAAATGAAAAATAACATCTTTTAATTATGGAAATAATTGTGAGCACCAATATGAAATTCATGATTTTTTTTACTATAAATGGAAAGAAGATTATTTAAAATTTGGTCATGTGAGCTATTTTTAATAGGATGTAAAAAGATTTATAATAAAGCAGATAAATTTTTTTACAAAGTAAAAGGAGGAAACATTTGAAATATTGATATTGCTGTTGTATGTGATTTATATTAAATTCTGTAGTTTCCAAACTATATCAAAACGATGACAAAATTTCGCTCATATTGAACAAAAGAGACCAGTTGTTAAGTACATAGAAATAAGAAGGCAAGAAATTTCATACATTTGGAATCTATTAGTTTAGTTTCTTCTAAATTTTAATAAACTGTGAAGCAAAATAGAAATGTCACTCAAATTAAATAAAAGATCTATATATTTTACTTTATTCTGTAAGAAATATTGAAATATCCTAAGTCGCATCAGCTGAATTTCCAATTCATCAAAAAGGATTTATTGTGCAAAAAATATACATTAAACTAATCACACGTAACATAATATTAAAAATGGCTGATATTTAAGTAATGGAATGGATGATAGATTTTTAAACATAGTAAAAGGATTAATTCAAACATTTTAAAATATACCCATCCGGAGAGAACTCAAAACCTACAGCAACATATTGAATACTTTGTGGGATAATCATTCCTTTTTTCTCGTAAATTCAAGCAAAATATTCTTTTTCCGAAAAATTTAACATAATGAACAATTTACAATAATAAAGAAAATATTCTGGTAATTCCAACTACGTAGATAATTTTTCTTTTCTTTTTTCCATTAAAAGATTTTATTTCAGAAATATATATTTTCCATTCTTTACTCAAGCATAAAGTGAAGAGACTTTTTCATGCTTTAATTTCACTTTATCTTCTTGAATATATTGAAACCATCATTTAAACAGGGTTTTTTTTTTTTTATTTAGACTGAATATTCTCAAACAGTTTTATTTCCGATCTAAAGTTTATTCGTTGCATGCGGCGTTGTAAAAGCTTTTCTTTTCCGCATTGTATAGGGGTTTATGTATATTTGCATTGTGGGATTAGAATAAGGTGTTCTCCCCTTAAAGTTTTCTTTTCGGGTTCTAAGTGAATTCTGGCTACAGTTTTTGTTTCTATTCTTGTTTCTGGAGTTTTTTTATTGCTCACTTATGGCAACTAGGTTTTGAAATAAAAAGGCCTGTTTTGTAAATAATAGGGTTTTTAATAGAATCCAGTTAAAAATAGGAGCAACTATTTTATAACATATAACATGCTAATTGGTAGCCCTGAGTAGTCATTGGATCTGAATTATGCTTTTAAAAAATCCAAACGAATTTTGATCAATATTTCTTTAATACTTCCTTCACGGAGTGAAAAATTAATACTATTTTATGATACAAGTAATTGTAAAATAATGCTGCAATGCGGTAATATTGGTTTTAATTATTGGAAAAAACATTAAATATAATAATAATTTTTTTCTAAAAAATGTATAATGTAACAGTTAAAGTTTTCTCATCTTAAATAGGGAAATGTTTAGTTATTTAGGAATCAGATAAATATTTTGATTAGTCTCTTGAGACAAAAAATCACAATGTTCACAGACCACAAACCAATAACATTCATGTTTTCAAATAAAATAAGTTCTCTTCTAGATATTTAACTCTTAATTATCACTCAATATTAAAATTCCGACTGACAATTGCGTTTTTATATGGTAGTAAAAATACTGTACCAAATGCTCTTTAAGAATTTGTTGCAATTATCTTCCCTACTACATTAAAGTTAAGTGCATAATAAAAGTCAATTTAGATCTTAAAATTATGTGAAAAAATCAAACACCTAACTAAGATTAAAAAGGACTTAGCATGCCTGAGACTGCAATTCATCTTTTTGCAATATTTTTACAGAGAAATAACATTTATTTTCTATAAAGGATTTTCAATAATATTTTTCAATTTACATGATTTAAAATATCCATGCTGCAATTCAATAATTTAGCTCATCTATTTAGCAATGCAATCTTCATCCCGATGTAAAGTATCCAGCTACATTCTGAGTTCTTTTCTTTCTTCATGTGTTGCTCTCTATGCACGTCTCAGTGGATTTTTCCTGCCTATGCTTCATTTTTAATGAAGTATGAGCATTTTTTTTAACTATACCTACCAGTTTTTTCTCTTTTTTATAATAATTATCAAACGAATAGAAATTTGAGATTATGTCTTTATTCATTTGTGTTATTCTCTCTTAACTAGAGAATTAAAAATTGACAGCCTAAGCATAATTATACCAGCATTCTAAAAGAACGTGACATAACATCCGATATTTTTATCAAAATGATAACCTGTATCATTTTGATAAGGTTGTATGAGAAAATAAAGAGATCTGGAATGAATTCAAATTTTTGGGAAAGCATAATATAATAAGAACTAAGTAAAAGTTCATCTTAATTAACGTTCTAAAAGCATTGAAGAACTCTAACATTGTAGATAAAAAAAGAAGAATGTATACAAATTGAACCCACCTGAGTTTAAAGAAAAGTATTAATTTTACACAAAATCTATCTCCAATGTCCGGCTTCCAGATAGGTATTGAAATGTCATATGATTGGTTATAATGCCTAGAAGTAAAATTAATTATGAATATAATTACTAAGCAAAGATGATTTACTACATTTATTTAAAAAAACTGTTCTTTATATACTGTTCACTTTCTTTCTAACAGTTTTAGCAACATTTATTAATGATTTTCAAAAAAGAAACATAAATTACATATTCTATTCCTGTAAAATTTAAATTCAGAATATTCGTGAGTTTAATTCCTCAGTTTTAAATTGTTAAAATTTAGTCTAACAATTTTTCTGTAATCTAGAGTTAGATCTTATAACTTTAAAGGTACAATATATATAAATATTATAAACATAAATTAATTTCTTGTTCCTTGTAAACACTCTATCGATTTTTGTCAAATACATTGAAATAATTTTTGATTCATAATTTTATCTGTATAGGTGAATTTAATGAAGAAATCCAATTTTAGACACAAAAACCACTTTTTTATAATTAATTAATAAACCTTTATCTATTTTGATCTCATGCTGAAAGTGTCATATAGTTCCATTTCGTAACTTTTTGTGGTACTTGTACCATTACTATAGGATAATAACTTACTGATATCTGAAAATTGCATGAGATGGCGCTATATGACCTTATCGGTATATGGATACATTAGGCTCACATGCAGTAGCAATAATACAACTATTGTGATAATCTGTCATGTAGGCGTACAAATTACTGAATTTGGGCATCAATTCAATGTTGAATATATTTTTCTTTGGTGGATATATATTTAATACATATTCAATGTGGGATATATGTTTTATATTTCTGATTTTCTTTGCTTCCATAATACTTTTATTGCAAGGAAATTTATAACTATATGAATTTAAAAAATAATTTATTTGATTGTGAAGAGAAATGACTTCAATTTAGTAATATTCTACTCGTTATAAGTTGCAATTGTTGAGTGTTTTGACTGTTTTGCTGGTATTCTTTATTTCAATGCATTTATTTTTTTATATGCATTATCTTAGCTTATTTTATTATCTAAAATATAAATTTAATTAATTTATCCATAATTCATATAACAGAATAATTATAAATAATAAGATTTTCAAGAGTTAATTTGTTTAAAAAGGGAACTATTAAATAAGAGATTTATTAAGTATGAAGACAATATTTAATAAATGAGAGAATAATTTCAAATATTTCCTTAATAGGTAATATTTTTAAATATATGAATAGTTTTACACAGAAATAGAAAACTGCTATAAACGAATTAGTGTGATATAGGTTTCACACAGTAACACAGAACTTCGAATCTTAAAATGGTAACTATTCTAATAAGTTTTGTGTCTTAACATAATGTCTTAAATGCATTCTTTGATAAAATTTCTGAAAATACTTCATGATCTCTTAATAAAATTCGCTATAAATTCAGAGGCTATTAATATTTAAAATCCTAAATACACTTTTTTGAATTTTCGAATGCATTATGAGCAGACAAATATGATAGATGTACAATAATTTGTTATGGAATAATAATATATCATTCCATAACAAATTATTATTATTCCATATATTTTTTTTTTGTATGTTTGCCGTCTATAGTTGAATGAATGAATACCTGTATTTACTGGAAAGTAAAGAGAATAGAAACTATAATAATGTTTTCAAACCAATGTTTCCAGAGAATATGTTGTTGTTGCATTGTTGTTTCTTATGACCTATGTCATTGAGTGAATCCGATGTGACGTAGCACAAAAAAGTGCAGTTTTCGATTTTTTCAGTGAATCCTTCTACGACGTTGCTACTCACGCGTCACAACACTTCTTACGGGGCTACATTTATTCAAGCATTTTCATTCACTCAACCATAGATAGTAATTTAGACCTGAATCAAAGAACGATCAATTCTGAACCAGTTGCCCCAGTGCTATTACACTCGACATGAAGGACTCTATGAAACCGCACATTTGCAGGTGCGTCGGTAACCACCAAACACGTGGTATCTTCGTATGGCGGATTCGAACTCGTAACCTGACACGAGTCCAACGTCCTTCCAACTAGGCTACAGGGTTTCCGGTGGTTATAAAGGTAGTATTTACCATATTGTATACATAATTTAGTGCAAATAAGAACCCGATTCTTATTGTTAAATTAGTAAAAATCGTGATAATAGGATTAACGAGAAATGTCCCGAGATAATTCAATCCCATAGCTACAAAACTATGTATTTTCATTTTATGCTGGTAATAAATGTTAGAAGTAAATAATGTTTGTACTTGTATAATTTGATAGTATAATTTAGTTCTCCTTTAATTGTCTTTGGGACTTAAGAAAACTCAGTACTCAGCTATTCCAGAGTAAAAAAAAAATTCAGAATTGCATTCAATGTTTCGTTTGTATCGACGTCCTGGCTTATGGGAAGCGCATCTATCCTGTGATTTAGCCGTTTGTTCAATTTCTGTTTCGGACATAGGTTCCTGGTTCTTCTCCTGTCTTTTCTCTGCGAGGTGTGTGAATGATCCCCCTTGTATAAAGTTGATATTCAAACAAATTTGCTTATGTGTGTAATCTAGATGTGAAGGAAATGCATGAATTAAATCCGCCCGTAAAAATGGTTTTGACACATGAGTAGTTAAGATGTACTTTTGACGCTATTGATTGTTCTCTCTGATTAAATTCGCTGACGTCGTCAGCAGGCACTGGCAAGTACCATAAGAATCAAAAGCAACGTTTCTTTTGTAATACTTTTGATAACCAGTAAAAAATTAACGACCACCTAGTATGACTATCAATTTAATGGTCAGCAGTGTAGTGGGAATCGCAACACACATGTGCAAAATCTAGCCAACAATATTAAAATGCTATCATGCAAAGCATAATAATTTCAAACAGAGAGTTAGATAAATTATATCATTAGTTATTAAGTCCCTTGACTAGATAATTTACAAAAATATCAACACCAAGGAAATATTTTCCATAAATAGCCTTCAGGTTTTTTAGATAATTTTATTTACAATACATCTTAATCAAAAATGGTGTAGAAAGTTCGTAACAAATATGGATAAATTCAAAACAAAAACTACCTTTTTATGACATATTTGTCTATATTTCTTTTAAAGTTCTGAGACAGAATACTGGGAATCCAACAGAAATCTTATTTTTCCATTCTCATTTGTAATGAATACATTTCATTGTAATCTTTGTTAGAAAGGAAGCATTTTTTTAATTCCAAAACAAACAATGTTCTAATGAAGATGGTTTTTAAATTTTGCAAACGTTGATGGGTTTTATTTTTTAATTTCCCTTGGTGGAAAGATCCATTCAATCGATCATTATTATTTTTGTTTTGTTTTGTTTTTTCGATATAGAAAAGGAATTTTAATTACTTTTTATCATTGAAACTCTATCGATATTCAATACGTATTATCTTTCTTCTCTCTCTCTCAGTCTTCAATCAGTTTTTTGTTTGTTTGAAAATAGCTTTTGATTTAAAAATGCTTCGGAGCATTTTTCAATTAGGAGCTTTATTTTTCTGTTAACAATAAAAAAAATTTCTAGTTCTATTTCAGAAGTTGATTGAGATGTCAGAAGAAATTCGTAAAAATGATTCCATTGTATTGATTGCAATATACTTTTACTATTTCAAAAGCCGAGATTTTAAGCTACACCATGGAGCTTAATGTATCTATATCATAGTCTTATTACATAAATATTTCAACAGTCGTAAATATTTTTAATAACAGCAAATTAAATGATTTTTCGAATAGCTGAATCGGTATATTGAGGTTATCCATTCAACCTGTCAACGTTTGCTAAAATTCTTTGACAATATTTTGGCGATAATTTCTGGTCAATGGGATGATCCCGAAGTACAAAAATGGTTAATTGGATAATACTTCTGAATCTTATTAGATATCTGTCAACAGATTCAAAATAATGGAGGCCATTATAACTATAAAATGTAGGCATTACAAGCAACACAACTAGTGTAAATTTTTATCATGTCTAAATACTCCACTGGAGGGATGGGGGAGGCTCCTTAATGAGAATCACATGATTCCGATATAATGGTTTGTACTGGTCTTCTTTGTGGGTATAGTGGGCTATCACCCATCGATGAATGGATGCCTTTCCTAAGAGAATAATCATGCCGTGGACAGTAATATTCCTTAGGATTCAATCACAGTTCCAGCCTATGTTGCTGTCGTGGTGGTCTGGCCACTGAGTTTAGACCATGTTCCTATGGGTAGGTCTGATAGTCAGTGATTATTATGTATGAACGACCTTCTTTTCCACCCACTTCCCTCTTTTTGTATAAAAAGCAAATAAATATCATTGCATTTGAATCAAGATTTATTTTCAGTGTATCCATATAAATGATTATTTCTTTTTGAAATGCGTTATAAGAATTGTCACAACTGAATATAACGATATAAAATCTTCTGAAAAGATGGTTAAGTCCTGTGATTTTCAGCATTTTATCAAGCCTATGCGTTTAATAGTTTTACACTATTTGAAATGTTAATCTAAGTTTAATTTCTTAGGACTCAAAAGAATCGATCCCTTTTTCAAGAATGAAAGCACATGGTTTTTACCTTCAAAGAAAATTTTCCGAAATTAAAAATGCTAGAGAAACATAGCTTAAGCATTTCATTATTCTTAAACTAGAATAACGGAAAATTGTTTGATTTTTTTTTCAAAATATTTGGATCCGTAAAAGAAAATGTATATGAGAATTTAAATGAAATAAGCGAAAATCCTATTGATGTTCTTTCCGATGTATCGATAGTAAGGAAAAAAATATTAAAATAATTTTAGGAATAACAATTAAATTTTATCATTAAGATATGACAACAGATGACTCATAGTTATTGAATTTCAGTAAGTAATTGAACAGTAAAAGGAACTTTACGTTTTCGCATAGAACTTGTTCAAAATGTGTGCTCCATGCGTAATTAAGATCATTATATAAAAATTCATGCACTATTACCTAATGCAAATCAAGCTGAATTTTAAAAATTTTGATTTTAGGCTATTATTTTATTGCGTTGCAGAGTGTTAAGTGTTGTTGCAGTTTCCAACATTCTAAAATTGCTTACACCAAAACTATCGCACTTGCAATAGCAGAAAAATAATAAATCAAATTTTAACGAAAATGTTCAATTATTTTAAGCAGGTATCCAGAAAAAAATGTTAAATATTTATGTACTCCGGATTTAAAACAAAATCTGCATAACTCTCAATCTTTTTATTTATTAGCCCAATAAACTATAACTGCGACCATCTTGACAATGAATGTTGTATGTAGACCATATTTGCCCACATAACAAACTTGAAAAATAATTGGCTAAAAATTAATGCTTTGTTTCAATAATTTTTTAGATGTTTTTCTTACTATTTTAAGGAAATAGACATAATGCAAAATATATTGTTGAAATGTGACAGGAAATAAAAATGAAACTTTTATCGATTATTTTTCATTTAAGGGAACATTGAACAATAAAATAAGTAAAAACAGACGAAATATGAAATCCTTTTATTGTTTTATCATTAAAATATATGTTTGTAGTCAACTAAGAAAAAATAGTACAATAAAATTTATTATTAAATAAAATGAATGTTTGGAGAGTCTAAAGAAAAAATAGTACTATAAAATTTATTATTAAATAAAATGAATGTTTGGAGAGTCTAAAGAAAAAATACATATTGACAACTCTTCACAAAATGATGTACTAATTATATTTAAAGAAAATTTTCAAATGTCTTAATTTTTCTAGAAATTGAATAAAATTCATTATAAGTATTTCAATTGAACATTAAAAGAAAATCGATTGAAGGCTTTGATTTTCAGCATTTTACCATTTTATGCTTTGAGGGGTTTTTTTTTCAACCAGCAGAAAGTTAAAGTCAGAAAAATGTTGAATTTTTATTTAAATTCATGAGTACGCATAAAAATATTTGAAAAAAAAAATTAACTATTAATTGGAATTACAAAATTATGTATTGTTTTGTCCTACACTATTTTATGTGTTATAATAAGGAAGGAAAAGAAAGAAAAAAAGAAAAATGTATTAGCCTACAATATTTTGGAATTATTCAAAATTATATATATATATTAGTTTTTTTTAAATAATATGTTGCATTAATTTTTTAAAAAAAGATACTGTCATATTTACATTTTAATACATATGCAGAAACAAATATTATAACTCTAAGTGAATAAATACTTCGTAAGAGTATCTCATAGAATTCACCATCTCCTTAAAAATTTTAAGGTTTCAAAAAGAGAAATTTATTTATCGAAGAGCATATTACTTTGCTTTCTGATAAATATAAAATTGAAGATCATTTAGTGAAATTTTAAGATAATATTCTATAAATAAATGCCTTAATCACTTTTTTAAAAGATTCATTTCCCAATCAATGTAAGTAGTTATTAGTAGATTCCAACAAAATTAATGTATTTCAGCAAGCTACGAGATCCCAAATAAAAGACTAATCGTAACAAACTATTTGATAATTTAATTTAGACAAAACTCTCAACATATTTTTAAAACTTTAAGATGAGTTTTATTTAGGAATATGTTAACACAAATGTAAATTGCATCAGTTTAACTTTTTTATATAGTTTATAATTTTTGTACGTTTTTACACCAGCATTCAGCTATAAATAAATTTATTTTCCTATAAGGATAGAAAATTTTAGTTCAACCATTATTTAATTAAAGAAAACGACTCTATTTCTTAAAGCAAAATTTAGAAAAGAAAGAAAAGATTAAAAATAGTTTGATGTTTAATTATAAAAATAACTTTGAAACGAAAGACTTTTGAAAAATGTTCCACTTAAAAGCAATGAATAAGTACAGTCTCATTCATTAGGGATACACTTAGAAAAGACTTCATGTTACAAAATGTTGATTAATTTATAAGGTTATTTAAAATTTTAATGATTTAAAAATGACTCTAGTTAGAATTGCTTAAGAGAGTAATTGAAAAAACATAATAAGTCTTTTTTAGTCTTTGAAAAACACTTGAAGTGCTTAACGTCTTGAGACTGGGTTTCATAAGCTAGTAAGAATAAAATGTAATTTAAGAAGTTTTTGCTGTGAGCTTAAATATAGAAAAAATTAAATTACTTGATATTTGTTGTTTAGTATATACACAAAAAATACATTTTACAATAGATACAATATGGCAAACGTTTTGTTCATTCCAGGATTAAATAATTCTTCATTTTAAGGCGAGTGGAAACCTTCGAAATATTTTTTTATTATTTATCAATTGGAAATTTTGTAAGCATTAAGAGGAGAAACCATTTCATGAATCTCCTCATTTCGTTTCAAGATCAAAATGAAAGTTTGTTTCTTTACTCCTCTGCTTTTTTGTTTATTCATTTAAGAAAATTGCGTTTCTTAAAATTCAAGATATTTTGTGTAAAGAAATAAATAAATGCATGCGTTGGTACAACCTTATACACATCCAGAAAGTCACACAAAAATTTTTTTCATCAAATAATATCAAAACTGGAACTTTCAAGGTTGAAAGATAAATGTTTACAGTTCTACTCTCATAAATATTTTATTTGTAAGAAATTTACATCAAGTATATATGATCATCCGAAAATAACAGATGGTAACGTTTCGTAGTAAGTAATTGTCAGAAAACTATCATAGGAAAAAGATTTTAGCACTTAACGTGTTTTCATTTGCAATAATTGATGGTATTACACCAGAGTCTTGTAAAGTTACATATTTTTCATAGAAATTGTAAATAGTTGAAAAATAACTCTAATGCAGCCAATCAGGATAACTGAATATAAAAACTGTTTTAGAGGAGGTTGTAGTTTGAAAAACATTTTTCTATATTCTGTCGATTCTCTACAAAATATTTTCTTACTAGAAAATGTTTCTTCAGTTTTCTGGAAACTAGAAACAAGAAACATGTTTTTTTTATTTACATGTTTACCAGATTCTCTATCATGTATTTGTATTTACATCCATTTGCTAATCTAACCCTAATTTCCCCACCTTTATTTAAAGGCAGCTCATATGCCTAAGGCAATTACTTTGCCAAAAGAATAATAATATTTATTAACATTAAAATCAGTATTGTATGAATTCTAAGTTAAAAAAATTTTAAGTTATTTAAAAATACAGGCAATATTTTTTTTTAAATCAATTCAATTTCTACATCAGTCAACAAAGAAATTTTTAATTTTAATTACCTATCAATAAATAATTACCAAATAAGTTATTATAAATCAGAATATTATTGATTTTCGCAAGGATTGAAATCGTATTCTTCAACTTCACGCGAAAAATACGGAAATCCTTACATTTTACCAACTAAGCTACTGCCAGCTGATTCCAATGTTCATTATAAACTGTCAAAACTCTATCTAGAGTATTAAAAATATATAAATAAAAATTATATAATATAAATTATACAAATATTATATAATATAAATAAAAAATATAATATAAAAATATAGATATAATATAATATAAAAATTATATCAATAAAAATGTATATAAGAAGAGTGTGAACTAATAGTAAAAACTGAAAAAAATTATTCCTAAAAATCCTAACTAGGCGGATTTTTTTAAAATTTCGCCATCTGAAAACGACTCTAAAAAGTAAAAAGTTTTAGTTTTTCTCCTATTATTTATATAAATATCTTTTTTCTTTCTTAATTTTCTGATTATAAATTCCAGCATCTTTTAAACTTCATCTTAATCAAATTTTTCTGTTTATCACATAATTTTTAATTTTATTTAAGTTTTCAGATACATTAAAACTTTCTTTAATGCCAAATGACTTTTTGTATCGAAATTCTGTAGATGTTAAATAGAAGTAAATATTCTCAAGTAATTTTTTTCTTGAAATTTCCGAGTTTCAAAAATTTGGAAGTGTTGGAAAAGGCATATTGTCCAAACTGTAGGAAAACAATCTATTTTAAATGTAAATCAATTATATTTAAATTACATATAATATAAAACACAAGAAAAAAAATCGATTCATGCTTTAGATAAGGAAGATTAAAAATTGCATTTATATTCTTGCAATAAAAGCGATGTTTAAAATACATTAAAACATATAATTTATGACAGCATTGTTTCGGTACACTAGGTTCATAAATTTAAGCATTTTTTTTCAGTTCCTTTGTGTATATACTACCAACTGCTGTCGATATAGCAGCTGTTATGACGACTTTCCCAAAGAGAAAAAAAAAATCGGAACAGCTTTCAACACTACGCTGATTTTTGTCAGAAGGCAAATAGATATCAGAAAAAATGAATGAACCAATTCGAATTGAACACATGTGTTGACGAAAAAAATATTTTATTAGAAGGAAATAAAGTGTAAAAATTGATATTTATTATTATATGTTTAATAAATGGGATAAAATGTAATTTTATCTCAATTATTAAACATATAAATAAAAATTATGAGTAATTCTCCTCAAAGTTAATAAATCTGTCTGGTTGACAGAATATAAGTTTATTGCTAACTTATAGTACTAGACTAATAAAATTCGATAAACAGATTTAATATCTGTAACGTATACACTTGTCAAATTTTGAGCCAAATGTAACACCAGGTTATCTGTCTCTCTGCTTGTACTTTCAGAAATCAATAAACACTATAATTGAAAATGCAAGGGTTTAAATATGCGAAATTCAGTATGGAATTTTGGGATTGCATGTGCAATTTATTGTCGAATTTTCGTTTTAATCGGTTGATAAAAATGTGCCGAAAACATAAATTCAATTTTTGTATGATGTTTTTTTGAATGTCAGGGACTCATCAACAAATAACTCATCAAGTGTGAAGCGATAGATTAAAATGCTGAATTCACGCCAAAAGCCATCTTGTAGACCATATGTCACCTAAGACGTTTTCTGCCATGATCACTTTATTTGAGAAATGTGTGAAATGTTAGTAAAATTAATTATTAAATCTCTCTGATTTATTTAACGTGAAGTATATTCCATAATATTAATTAAATCATTTCTACCAAATCAACAATTGTCATTACTCAAATGTCAAAATTTTTTAGAGAAAATATCGGGACATTTCTCTGCAATTCTTTTTTATCTTCTGATTCAATCACAAGATCATCTATTCTTCAAATTTTATTTGCTGGTTTACAAATAAGCTTTAATAAAGTCGAATTGAGAACACAGTTCCTAATATGAAATTCCACCAACAACTTAATAAAAAGTCGATGAAAAAAATGAGTTATTACATTAAAGATGAAAATAGTTTTGTTTTATATTTATATATGAATAATTTTTATTAGACATTCTTTTTATGGAAATTAAAAATGAATTCAAAGCTTTATTTAAATTCTGATAATGTCGCAAAATTTGAGTAAAACACATTTAGAAGAAATTGGGCTTTGGAATGCTTTAAGGGTCTAAAGTATATCTCCGTTAAAATCTTTTAATTAAAAAAATGATTATCGATAAGTTATTAAACGTCATTTTTTAAACAAAAGTTATCGCTGTCTTTACTTGAATACACAGCTATTAACTTATTAATGCTACGCATACCAATAGCGATGAATTAGTCATTAATGTTCAGTTAGCAAAATACGATCATTAATAAGTAAAATAATAGTCGTGGGCCTGTTTTAATTTATTCTATATATAGCAATTCTTACAGGTGAGATCAATAAGATAATATATAAGAAAAAAAGTTCCCGCAAGATTACGATTAGAAGAAACATTTCTGTTTCATGATTTATTGCAAAGAAACTCAGAAGGCAATAATGTTTATAGATAATTTATCATTAAGGCTTTAGCAAGAGATGACAGTTCTACCAATGAAATCTTATGTATTCTTAATAATGTGATTTTTGTCATAAAAATATACTGCAGCTATAAGATTTGTTTCAAGTATTTGTACAGAAAATATTAGATGTTACAGAAAATATTAGATGTTAAAAAATAAACAATTCGGTAAGTGCTATTATCTTGCCAATCGTCTTAAAATCATGATTTGTATATTATTTAAAATATTATCTACTGATTCTGCGAAGGCTGTATTGAGATGTATTAAACAGTAAATTTTTTCATATATGTTAATAGAATAATACCGTGGATAAACCACTTACTAATCTTATTGTCATTCTATTGTTGAGGCTGGAATTTAAGAACCTTAAGTTCAAGAACTCAGTGACATTCTTCTCAAATCGTCATATCTATATGTAGTTGGATGTTGGGCTTAATGACATTCCGAAAATTATTTTAATAAAATAAATGACAGATAATTTTTTATTCATTTGCCACAATGATATTTTCTGCATCGTAATGTATATATTCTGTCAATACATTAAGAAAGAAATTATTTTTCTCCTTTGGTAATTGCAGGAAAATACATTAACATCAGTAGCTGGCGTGTGTCTTTGGCTCAACACATTGTAATATCTTTATTCTGATTGATCAAATAAGAGAGTAGACTTTCAGACATTTCGTTTATTTACAAACAAATATTTACATAAGAACAACTTGTAATCTAGATTTAAATATTTGAAATTTACACCATTTGGAAGTTGGTAATATTTAGACAAAAATCGAAAGTTGAAGGTTTGTCGTGAAAAGATTTCTCCATCAATTCGAAGAAATAATACCACAAAAAACTAACAGGTTGTAAGTTAACATGGCCACGCCAAGTAGAGCGTAACTCACAAGTTTCGCAATGCAAGAAGTTCTTCTCCCCCTTTAAAAAAAACCCGCATTTTATATCTGTCCAATCTCCAACTCGCATTTAACATTGATCCACTTGAGCTCTCTATCGCCCAATAGTTGTTCAATAAAATACCCTCCTCAGTGGTCACCGGCAGATCTTGGGAATGTAAGGTTAATGATGCGCCCTCGTAACTGACCGTTCTGGAACACATGCTAATTATAGTCCTTCCACAATGGAAAATATTTAGTATCCAGATGGTTTGACACTCTTTCCCTTTGAAATTTCTCTTAAGCGATGAAAACCTACGAGTGGTTCTATCACTAATGACCAGATACGATTGCCACTAGGGTGAAGATTCTCCATCTGGCAATCTGGAAGCATTAAACAATTGGAGGTTTCAACAGGTGGCTGAAAATGCCAGTTATCAGGAACGGGAAAGGGAACATTACAATATGTAATTCTTCTAATCAACTTCCTGATTGTTTTGCTATTTCCTGTTTTTTCATTACTCTGTGAATAATAAGGAGACAGAAATTAGTAACTATACATTGCTCGGAGTAGAAGATTTCAAATAGTTAAAAGTAAATGAGTTTCCTATTTCATTGTCTTAATTCTCTTTTAGAAACATACAATACAGGGTGCGCCAGAGAAACTTACTTATTTGAAAAAAACTCCCGAGTGATGAGTTGGCTGGGTAGAGGAATGATAGATAACGCAACAGGGGGGGGAGTCCCCAAGTGTGTTTCTCTCTCAGTCGGTTGCCATCATGCTCTGATCCAGAGAAAAGCCGGCCTTCGTCGTCGATAGATTCTTTTCTAACTGTCACTCACATCCGTGCTCGCTTTGAACTTTCTCCTCACAGACCCGTTCCTGGCTGTAATTCGATTCTGTAATGAGTTAACTCATTTCGGGAGTGTAGAAGTGCCGCTAAACCCAGAAATGAACATCATCGGACCACCAGAAATCCGGAAAATGACGAAAGAGTGAGGAAGTCAGTTCTGCGTTCTCTCTGGCGTTTGACTCGCAAACACGCAGCTGTTCTGAGAATTTCTGGTAACACTGTTCGACGAATTCTCCATTAAGACCTTCCATTTCATCCCTGTAAATTGGCTGTTGTGCAAGAATTAACTGAACGTGATTTCGTTGCCCGAGAGTTTGCATGTGAAAGGCTACTTGGCAACCTACCTGAAAACGCGGTGACGAGGGTCACTTTAAAATCCCTGGTTTATATCGATCGACCACTTCTCACCTCAAAAACAGCATTCGCGAAGCCATCGCCAACATACCGATTGACATGCTGCAACGAATAGACACGAACTTCAAAAATCGACTTAATCAGTGCATGCGCATTGGAGGTCGACATTTTAACAGATGTCAAAACTGCATGAAAAAAAAGAGACATTGTATTCTCAAATAAAATAAGAATTAAAATAAAATATAAGTACTTTTGTTTTTATTGACCTTTCAAATAAGTAGGTTTCTCTGGCGCACCCTGAATATATTCCTTTCCACCTGCAACTGAATTTTTAGATGGAGCTAACTGCATTCAAATTTAGCTTGTTCCATTCACTAATTCACCATCTGTGATCTGATGGCAAGATCATATTTTTGGAAACCAAAGGTTTTAGTTCGAGACCTTCATGTAAGTGGGTCTGATGCTTCTCTAATCTGTCGAGGTTAAATGTTCTTCTACTGGTACGGTTTGAAATTTTGGAGGTGGGTAACAGCTTACGTCTCATTCTGGACTTCTGCTTCCGGATCAAAATCGTGAGGTTCATCCCGACATAGCCTTAATGTTGCTTAAAAATTGGCTATTAAAACAACTACATTAAATTTAGTCATTAATTTTTTCATATAACATTAAAAATGAAAGCAGTTTACAATTAATACATGGCAGCTTAGGCGAAAAATGATTTAAAACTTTTAAACCACTTGCCACTTATAAAATATGGGTCAAATTGATATCCCGTCTTTTCAGAAAAGATTTTAAAAGGTTTCACTTTGTTTTCATTATGTTTTTGTTTTTTGTTTGTGTGCGTGCGTGCGTGCGTGCGTGCGTGTGTGTGTGTATGTGGAATATTACAAAAGAAGAAATTCATATTATATGTTTCTGAACGCCTATTGTGGATTTGCAAAAATAAAAATGCAATAAAGTTAAGGGTAAGAAATTTAATAATGAAATATAAATTTATAATTATCTTTCCAAAACAAGTTTTAATGAACGAAATAATAAATATATTTTCCTTTTTATTAGAAACAAACGATTGCTTAATTTATGCGGAGGAAAATAAATAATGAATTCTTCATTCCCCAAATGGGGTTCCATTCTATTTTGAGAACTGTTTAATTCCCCAAATCGAAATACCTTAACGATATAATACATTTAAAAGCTGCGTTTTTTTTCATAAATATTTTCAACAAAAGTTCAATCGAATGTTTTGTTGCTTTCTAGTGCAACGCCTTTCTCTAGAGATTTGAAGAATATTGAATAAATTAGATATTTTTTTAATTGAATAGCATTTAGAAATGCAGTTAAAACAAAGACACATAATCGATTTGAGTGGGAATGAAAGGGCAGTTTGTATTTTAATTAATATCAGTATGTGAAAAAACTTTCTCGAGTTTTGAAGTTATTATTATTCTGAATTGTAAGTTTAAATTATAAATAAAGAAAAATTAACTGCTACATTATATTAAGAATCAAATTAAATTCCATCGGTGTAGAATATAGATTAGATTTAAGTGCAGAGCTATACAGAAAATTATGAAAAAATAATTTTCGTTTGAAAGTTATGATTTTAATGAACATACAAAAATCATAATTTTTAATTATATGCTTATTTAAAAGTACCTTTAAGTTCGATGCATAATAATTATTACTAGAGATTTAGAAACAAAGTTTTTAACTTCAAATTTTTTTTCCGAATTCATAAATAGAAATTAAATAATACTCAATAAAGATAAATTATTAAAAGCCAAAATTAATTACTTAATAGCAAATTTAATGAGTATATGTTTTGCTTTTAAAACTGCACATTTTAACTGAATAAATTTATCGATAATAAAAGTACAATTATGGTTTATATGCTTGTATAAATTATCTATCTTTATGTTTTATGCAAAAAAAAACATTATTAAAAGAAGCTTTACTAGGTATTTAAAAACTGAGTTTTTAATTTCGAATTGTTTTTTAAGACTGAACGAATATAAAATTATAAATATTGAATAAAAAATATATTATGTAAAGAGAAAATACATTATTTACTAGCAAATTTGACGAGTATATTTTTCTTAGTGTAAATTGAACATTTTTACTTAACAAATTTATGAGTAATAAAAGCATAGCTATTATTTATATGCTTGTATAAAGAAAGTTAAGTGACTTTACGTTCTGTGAAAAAAAAGTCTTATAATAGATTTAGAAATAAAATTTTCAAATTCGGAAAACTTCTGTGTGCATAAATCGAAATGAATAAATTCTGACTAATAATAAATGTAATAAGCATTCAATGACTTAATTTAAAAATAGTAATAAAGCTTTGAATTTGCTGCACAGAACTCTTAATATATATGCAAGATAAACTCTAAGAAAATACGCTATATTACTATACAAATGTGGAATGGCTATATTCCAGTATATTTTTCTTAACAAATATTTCCTACTAAGCTTTTAGAAAATTAGGGCAAACTTATTATCTAATAAAAAACAGAACATTTGAATCCGTTTTTATTTTAATCATCACCATATAAATATGAGTCAACTTCTGTTTACACCATAGATTCAAAATAATTCAAAATAATTTCATTTTCGATTATAAGAAAATAACCTTCAAGAAATATGTTTATATTAATTAACAATTCCCCATTAAGATTTAATATCTATTCAGTTCCCCTTTAAACTTATTTTTCATTATAAACAAATTAATTATTAAGTCAATTCAATTAGTAACGAATTAGCTTCCGAAAATTTACATTTTTACTTAACAAACTTATGAAAAATAACATTTCGAAAGCATAGAAATTAATTACATGCTCTTTTAAGAGCATCGCAATATCTTTAAGTTCTTAAGCAAAAAAATTTACTTCAAACTTAGAAATATAATTTTCAGTCCCCGCAATGCTTCTATCTTGTATATAAATGAAAATAACTAAATTTTGATTGATAATAAACGCAATAAAATTCATCAAAATATCTTAAATATAGTAATAAGACTTTGAATACCATATGCACATTTTTAAATGTATATGCAAGATGAACTTTTAGGAAATATGTTATATTCTAGAATCAAATGTAAAATAAATATATCTCATGGTATCCGTCATTAATAAATATACCCTTTAAAACTTTCATAAAATCACGACTCTAATCTGATTAAGAATATTTTCTGATAAAAAAATGAGCTATTTGAGTACATTCTTATTTTAATCAAAACCATATAACAGGAATCAACTTCTGTTTACATCGAAAACAATACAATCTTTTCTTTTATTTAAATTTAATATTTGCTTGATTCTACATTAAAATATCTTTCATTGTAAACAAATTAAAATAATCACTATATTACGTAAAAAAAGATAAGATGCTATCCCAAGAATGCTTTATGACTTACCCATTTCAAGAGCTCTGTCGAGCACATGACTGCGCGTTAAGCCGTATCCAATGTGACTGAACGAAACACCTGTTATCATTTTACGCTGTGAATGAAACAATGGCAGTAGCGATCCAGATAGCCCATATTTCTTTCTACTACCCTACCCCCCCTCCTCCTTTCTCGTAACTTTGCCATTTATAAAATAGATCACAACGCAACCGAAAACTCACAGCGCATTGATTAATAGATACTTCATGAAGGCACTCGCTAGACGCAGATGTAACCGGCAAATCTTTTTTTTTTCCTTTCTAGTTTTGTCATTTAATAGCTCGTCAATCGATCGACGCGGAAAGGTGAGATTTTGTTCTTTTCTGAAATATTTTGCAAGAAATATTAAGAATAATAGCGATGAGTTGCTTATAAAGATTTATTTCGAAATGTTAAATAAATCATTTCAACAATTTATAAGAAAACTTTAAAAATCTGAATTGTTTTTAAATGTAATTCTAAGGATATTCAGATTAAAATGGAAATTGCAAAGTTGGCAATTTTTATTGTAGGACAAAAAATATTTAAGAGTGTTTCAGCATAACGTTTAAATAAAATCACCTTGAAAGGAAAAACATTTTAATTCACCTAGGATGAAATTAAATTTTAAAGAAACTCGGTGCCTCAAATTATTTACTACTTTATTAAATATGGATATTTTTACATTAAATTCCATTAATTTCATTAAAAAGAACAATAAAAAAGAAGCATTTATTTGAATATTCATATACTATTGCAAAATTAATGGTGAAAAATACTAAAATTAATATTATCTCATTAAATAAAGTGCATAAGTCCTATCATTGATTCTCGACCCCCTCCGGAAGTTAACGGATAAATAATACTAAATGACCTCAACACTGACGGAAAATGTGAATCAGTTCCAAGGGTCATCACTGGTCATGATACAAGACCTCCCTAAGAAAGTACGTCCCATGATCGATTAGAGAAGTCAGACATGATCCTTTCTGTGTAACCATTAGGGTGGTGAGAACCAACCACCATAACGGAAGCTTTTCAATTTTATAAATAAACTAAACTGATGGACACTTATTACATGCATAATTTTATGATATACTTAATAGTAAAAAAATAATAGTACTTTAATAGTTAATTGCAATCTTTGCTTTAATCCAGAAAAATATAAACCTTAGCATATTTAAAGCATGAAAATGATAAAAACCACTATATGCAGAAATATGTCTTTGAAATCCTTATTTGTATATTTCATTTATTACAGTAAATAAAAATTGGAATACCATCTGAAATACTAAAAGTAGAATATGACATTTTGAAACAAGAATAGTTAGAAAGATAAGAACAATAAAGAAAGGTATTGAAAATGATATTTTTATCTATTTTTTAATAAAAGGCACTCAAGACAAAAAAAAATGAAAATGATTTGTTTCTTCTTATTAGGAAATATTTGGATTATTAACATAGTTAATGAATGTTTCTAAAAAGGTTTCATGTTTATTATTTTTTGCACAATTATTGGTATGAGTCTGTAACGTTTAAAATGCAGTTACATTAAAATGCAGAAAAATTAATATTTTCTAAATTGTTTACTAAAATTTTAATCTTTGTTTCACAAGAATCATAAAATTTGCAGAAAATTTGTTCTTTATTCTTTAACTAGTAGTAGTTCGTATATTGAACCAAAAAATTATTAAATTCTTCGATTCATTACTAATTCAGAGGAAAAGTTGGATTAAAATATTCTTTTATAAAATAAAGCAAATCAATTAAATAAAATGAAAATGAGCATTATCTTAAAATAATTTCTTTTAGATAAAAATGCTACGAATTTCCTTTAAAACTATACATATATTTATAAAAAAACGAAGCTAAAAAATATTATAATAATGAGACATGTACAGAATAAAAAGTCGACTAAAATGTTGAACTTCAAAAAATGAAGCAAATAAAATTAAATAAATAGTGTAAGCACTCTCTTAAAACAATTTTTTTAAAGAAAAATATTGTGAATTTAAAATGATTTTTTTTTCTTATTTCTGTTATTATCTTTTGTTAGAAAAAATGGCTCAATGACAAAAAATTGTCGTTTGAAATATTCTACTGTTTAAGTGCATAAATAAAATCAATAAACTTAGTCTCGTCTTCGAATTCTTTTCAAAAATTTTAAAAAATGAGCAACATTTCTTTCTTGATTAAAAAATATGAAATAATTTTTTTGGCCCATTCACATGAGTTA
The DNA here is from genome assembly GCA_026543055.1 of Argiope trifasciata. Lineage (NCBI taxonomy): Eukaryota > Metazoa > Arthropoda > Arachnida > Araneae > Araneidae > Argiope > Argiope trifasciata. The sequence continues at coordinate 351,153 of JAPMOQ010020268.1, read as the reverse complement.
ATTTCCAAGGCATTAATAAATGTTACAGAAACGATTCAAAAAATAATTTGGCTTGGAAAAAAATTTAAAATCATTTTTAGGAAGCTTGTATAAAAAAATGTTAACAATCAAAATATTTCATTTAGTATATTCAATTAAATTCTCAGTATATTCAATTAAAAATGTCATCTAGAATTAAACTTTTGTTCTGAAGATTCAAATCCATTTTTTTTACCATACTTAAAAAATATCATTTCTTACAACATTCAACAACATACCCAAAGCTGTAGTAATATTTCCTCCAAGCATTAATTTTTTTATAAATATCATCAGTCTTCAATGATTATTTACTTTAAAATTGTTGATTTAATTGTCATATTGATCCGAATCTCCATTCATTATTTTATTGCACAATATGGGTAATTTATAATAAAACATTTTAATAAATTAAAAACTTTTTGCCTAAAAGGGCCTTATGCAGACATCCGTAGATTATCATCCAGTTTTGTAACTTATAAATACCTTTCTATGCGAAAACGCCATATATACCAAAAAGCAGATAATTATATATTTTATATTTTTAGACATTTTATATTAAATAAATTTGGAAGATGCCAGCAAAATAGCTTTTTTTAAGCTTATTCCAAGTTTCAGGTTATTTGAGAATAATAAATGGCATATACACATTTGAATATCATAATCCTGTCCTGTACGTGTAGAAGTGCCTTATATAAGGGTTTGTAATATAATTTTATATGGATATGTTGTTATATCTTGACAAAAAGTAAAAATAAACTAAACGATTCATAAACATGAAATGTCTGGAATTTCCCAGTAAGCAAAAGAATCATGCATAAAAGAATGGCTTTTGTTTAAATATGTTTTATAAAAAAAATTCCAGATTTCTGTAGAGAATAAAGATTAGAATACTTCTAAAAAAATCCTTCAAGCAAAACAAGTTTTATAGCATAGAAAACAAAACTTTAAAATAGTAGAGACAAAAGGTATAACTTATGAAACTTCAGTTACGTGGAAGAAACATACTTTTTTATGATCAAGCATAAAATATTGCTTTGTACAGTGTCTAACAAAGCCTGTCTCGCTGTAAAACATGCAGAGCTTTCAGTACTTCTTTACATTTTTTATAATGTAGAAGAATAGTAAGACAGAGAGAGAGAGCTATGGAATTGTCAAAAACAAGTAGAAAATATTTTGTTCAATATTCGCGTTTTAGATCTTACATGATTTCGGGATATCCATTTTTAGGTACGTTGATTTTTATTCCTCAATATATTTATCTGCATTTTTGATTGATGGTCAACATCTAGTCTTGATATCAAAATTCTACAAATGTTCTACAGAGCAATAAATACTTTTCCTCCAAGGAAATGATTCAAATACAATGTCTATATAATGCAGCCATTGAAATTGAAAAATACAAGTAACTTACAGAAAAAATATATATGCTATGAAGAAAATGCAGATTTGTAGCAAATTTTCGACCAGGTGAAGTGAAAGTTGTCTCTCTCTCTCTCTGTATATATATATATATATATATACATACATACATACATACATACATACATACATATATATATATATATATATATATAT
>JAPMOQ010020268.1:328822-349160 GCA_026543055.1 Argiope trifasciata | reverse complement strand
GCGGCGAAATTTGTCTTCCTTGGGCTATGACAGCAGAAGACCGACTCGAGTGCCTTTACTGACAGCACGACATCGCCTGCAGCGACTCTCCTGGGCTCGTGAGCATATCGACTGGTCCCTAGACCAGTGGAAAACCGTGGCGTGGTCATATGAGTCACGATTTCAGTTGTTACGAGCTGATGGTAGAGTTCGAGTGTGGCGCAGACCCCACGAAGCCATGGACCCAAACTGTCAGCAAGGCACTGTTCAAGCTGGTGGTGGCTGCATAATGGTGTGGGCTGTTTTTACATGGCATGAACTCGGTCCTCTAGTGCAACTGAACCGATCATTGACTGGAAATGATTACGCTCAGCTGCTTGCAGATCACTTGCAGCCCTTCATGGACTTCACGTACCCTCACAACGATGGGATTTTTATGGATGACAATGTGCCATGTCACCGGGCCAGAACTGTTCACGATTAGTTTGAAGAACATTCCGGACAATTCCAGCGCATGATCTGGCAACCTAGATCGCCCGATATGAATTCCATCGAGCATTTATGGGACATCATCGAAAGGTCCGTTCGTGCCCAAACTCCTACACCATCCACACTTTCACAATTATGGACGTCTATATAGACAGCATGGCTCAATATTCCTGCAGAGGACTTCCAACGACTTGTGGACTACATGACACGTCGAGTTGTAGCACTTCACCGGGCAAAAGAAGGACCGACACGATATTAACAGTCATTCCATGACTTTTTTCCCTTCAGTGTATATATATATATATATATATATATACAAGGTGGGCAAGAACTCTATAAATCCTTTAAAAATGAATAAAGCTCGATAAAATGTCCATAATTAAAAACGGTTCTCAGGTTCATCTGCATTGAACTGGGATTTTTTTAAGAGAAGAAAAAAATTCGAGAATGGTTTGCAGGTCACGGGAATTTTTTAAGACAAGAAAAAAAAAATTCAAGAATGGTTTGCAGGTCACGGAAATTTTTTAAGAGAAGAAAAAAAAAATTCGAGAATGGTTTGCAGGTCTCAAGAAAACTCAATTAAAAGCAGCCGACAAATGGCGCTGGTACAAATGACTTATAAATACTCAAATAAGAAAGCTGACGATAAATACTTACATTCCAGAACCAGTTCTTCTTTGCATGCCAGGTAAGTGAACATAGAATCAGCGACCGTTGCATTGTAATAATTACGACTTCAGAAAAGTGTGAAAACTGGAAAAGAATATTTAACAGTGGGACCTCATTTTGCTTGTTCAACGATTTGAGGAAGCTCGATCGCTGGAGGATCATGTAAGGTCCGGATAACCGAGTACAAGGCAGAATCGTTCATCTGGCGTTGCAACCTGGTATAGAAGTATTAGCTTCAAATTTCGCTTCAGGGATTAACAGTATACTTGAAGACGTTAACTGTATACGTGATGTTGTCAGACACTATACTCAAAATATAACATTTTTCGTGCAGCTTTTAATCTGTATCCGTATAAATTAGAATCTTATCATGAACTTTCATGGTCGGAAAGATAGAAGCATTTACGAGATAGGCTCTCTCATGATTCAGCAGTCGACCACAACAAATCCTGTCGGTATTGCTACGTTCAGTGGTGGCGGAGTGGTCGGCTGTATCCAAGAAGAAGGCTGTCTCAGGAATTGGACAAGATCCTCCAGAGTCTTGAATATCTTGTGAACAGATGAAGCTCATTTTTCGGTTTATGGAGACATTAGTAAAGATTAGCACAGATTACAAGTTTCTCTACCTACCCCAGTCTTTAGATTAGGTCAAAGCAGACTTTTGACTATGGGTAAATATAAAATCCAGAGTATACTGATTTCTTCCATGCAATCCATTATGAGATGTCATGCATAAAGCTAGACAAGCTGCAATCTGTCGTTGCTGGATTTGTGACACGTATGCAATGTGTTAATGGACATATACCTGTGCTAATGGACATTTGGAACACATACTGATATAATAAATGATTTGGTAACATTCTGTTTTTTCATTTATGCACAAATCCCCAACTATCCTCTTTTTTTTAGTTATTTATTTTTCATATCTTAAAATAAATCCCGTGACTTATCGATGCTAAGCAGGCAAACTAATTTTTTTTTTGCTTAGTATTCAAGGTTTTATAAATTTTTAAAGTTTTTACTGACTTGTGTTGGCTTTCTGGACAAAGGGATTTGATATTTTATCATTTGAATCATATCTTCACCATTCACATAATTTTATATGGTCAATATATTATTTAATACTTTTGAAATATTATTAACTTTAACCCTCCAAGCGGCGGAGACGTCTTTTTCTGGAAGGCACATCCCCTCCGAAACGGGCGTAACCGTGTTTTTTCGCTCTGTTCAGTTGTTTCCGAGACGGGCGCAAACGGTTTTTTCCTACTTTCAGTTGAAGCTTCGAAAAGGGCGAAGACGTGTTTTTTCTTCTGTGCCGTCCCCCTCCGTTAATGACCTTCTTGTCAGTGATAGATTACTTTACGATAACCCCCTAAAGAGAGCCGCCTAGAAACACTTAACGGTCATAAAAGAATTCCTTATCGTTAAATGATTTAAGTAGGAAGTATTTCATGTGGTTTTCGTAAACTGATAAGAAAAAAAAATCTTCCCTCTAAATTTTACTTACCAAAATAATAACTTAAGAATTCATTCCTTAATAAGGCAAAATATTTCTAAATATATTTTCCAGTAAAATGTTGCTATTAAACAATTTTAAAATACGTCTAACGCCTTGAAAAGAATAACAAAAATAAAAGGAATTTATTTTATATATTTATTTAACTACTTTGCCTCAAAATTCATGACATGAATACGTTGACAGATTTTCAGTTAAGAAATCAAGACTGTTTGTTAAAATTTAATTTTTGATGTTGTTTGTTTGTTGTTAAAAATGTTTCAATTTTCTTTTTCATTTAAAAAAAAATACGGCATAAAGACTTGCAAGAAATTTCATGTTTTAATTTCATTATTTGTGTTTAAATTATTTTTTTTGTTTTATTTAATTTAATTCTCAGTAATGTAAATTTATATTATAGCTTCCGAATCAAAAATTGTAGTATATTTATAATAGCCATATTGTTAAATTCGTTTTTTGTAAATCGCGAGAAGCGAAAATCACCAAAAAATTAGAAAACAGCTAGAAAACAAAACAAACAAAAAAAAATAACATAAACAGCTGGTCCTGGATTTATAAAATTTGGTACATAATAACTTCCTGACCAATAAATAATCAATAATTAGAATCTTTTTTCAAATTTATTATTTATTAAATCTTAATTTAAATTTAATCAAACAGAAAAGCTTATTGCAATTGTTGTGTCACATTAAAATTCAAAAGATTAACTTTCCAAAGACAAAATTTTCGTTTTCGGGACAATTTTTATTTCGGTGTTATAAACAATTCAGAATTTTAGAAATAATTTGTAACATTTCTTTTTTATAGAAATGAAGTTGAAATCAATTTTGTTATTTTACCGTAACGTTCCGTCGTTACTTTCTTAACGTTGAAAAACAATATCTGCTTTTTTTAAACAGTAACTTTAGTTAAAATTTTTAAGAACTTTTTAATGACTTATTTAAAAAACACGATGTACGAATCTTTCATATGATATGCCATTATTGATGATATCAAGGTAACGACATCATAAAGACTTTGATGAGGAATGAATGAATGTTTTAATGAGCACTTTAAAATATTTAGGAAACTATTTTAAAAACGTGACATATGAGATACTTTATATACATTGCAACTAATCCCAATTCGAAATAATAGTTCTCCAAAACTATTTAAAAAATTTTCTATAATTTCGAATGATATACTAATAGTTTCAAAATATTTGCAAAGATTAAATTTTGAAAAGAAAAAAAAATCTTACGTTTTAGCGACTCATTCTGGAGTATCATGAAGAAATAGGAATCGTCAGCGCAATGATTATAATCAAATGAACATTAGCTTGAAAATAGAAATAAAATGCTCAATGCAAATTAAATTTTCACTACTTTATTAAATTTAATTTCGGATTTATACCTGATTCTGTTAGTGATTAATGTACCGTATTCTATACATTAATCACTGTATTATTTCTGCATTCAGTACGTTATTAATAAATCACTCAAATAAGCTGTAGATTTTTGAACAATATATAAATTAAACAAATAGTATTCAAATATGAAGAACTTATTCTCAAAAATACTTCAGTTTTTTTCAAGATCAGATTCTTTGAATTAGAAAAACATTAAAAAATTTGTTTGAAGAATCAACCCAAAAATTTTAGTTGAATATTAGTAAAATTAATTTTGAAACTTGCTTAGTTGCTACAAACATGCTCTTGTTATCATCCCCAATAGCCTTAATTTCGGTTTATATTCTGTTTTGCCTTGATATCATTTAGGAATATGACAAGTACGAAATTATTTAATTTGGAACATACGATTCATACACTTGCACATTCTGTCATTCAGAACTTTTAAAAAAATGTGCCTATCTGTTAACTCTGATATTTTCAAAGATAAATTCTAAGACATATTGTGCTGAAGCACTGAAAAGTGTTTTCTTGCCAAAAGCGATATTTGATTTAAAAACAAAACTGTATTTAAACTGACAAATAACTTTTTATTCAAAACAGGTAGAAATATATTAAGTATTTTTTAAAAATTATATTTTTAAAAAAATCACAATTTATTATTTTTACAAAGAAGTTTTGATTTCATACAAATATTTAGATAACTAAGGCTGTTAGACCTTTACATATAAAATAAATCACGAATACTACTGTGAGGGAATTGCAATTAATATCGCTTCATATCTCACTTAAAACTGATTTCATCAGTTGGAAATTAAAAAAAAAAATTAGTGAAAAATTTCTTTTTTTTCCTTTCAAATTCTTTTGAAAATTGTCTTACAATTTTGAGTTAGAAACAAAAATATCCTATTAATATTAAATGCAAGAACACCTTGAGTGATATTTTCCAACATTTATATAAATTCCAAAAGCTTTAAAATGCAGCTTTGAAAAGTCTGTCAAAGAATTATCGAATCATATGCTTCTCTATGAAAGAGCAACGACATTAATTGGTGTGATGTTATAATTAAGATGTAAATTTTTCACCTCTCAGTGAAAAAGATATCTTAAATTACGTCTCTAAAAAATAAATTATAGGAAACACAAATTTTGAAAATTATATGCGCTCAGAAAAAAGAATATTTATTTACATTAAATATTACTTAGATGCAGAAAAAGTGTAAATGCGTAGCATGTCTTCAGCACATTTATGTTTCTAAATGCCTTTCTTCTTTTATATATATATACTTTTAAGAAAAAAAACATTTAATAGCATAGAGTCTTTTGTAAAAATGTTGGAATAAATACAGATATGAGATAGTCAATCTAATTATATAAAAAAATTAGTTCACAAATTTAAGACCTCTATGCAAAATATTTTTTCCCTTTCAAAGATGTGAATCATATCGCCGTTTAGTTCGAAATTACATATTGCTAACACGAAAAAAAAGTTGGTGAGTGAAGAAGGGAGGGGAGGGAAGTGGTCATCAGTAAGATAAGATAACCAGATAGATTACAAACCAGTCTCCCCACTGGGTTAATGGGAACCCCGCAGCTGAGAAAGAGGGGAAGGGAAAAATGCTCGTTTATTTTTCGGACACTGTCTCGTGTGAAGCTGATATTTTTTTTTGAAGCAACCTATTGACGGATAGAGAGAAATTTTTGAGAAGCCATACTCAGAATGACTGGGCGCCCGGAGGGTTAATTTTCATATTCAGCGTTAAAAATAAAATTCTTTGTTTAATCATAAAATCAAATTGTCTTTAAAGAATTGAAATCTCTTAAGAAATAGACAATTATTAATTTCTGACTTGACAAGCTTTCATAATGTAAAAGAAATAAACAAACATTAAAAAATAAACTAACTATCATAAATAACTGACATTTAAATTTACAGATTGGGTTTCTTCTTAAATGTATCCAAAATATTAACAAATGAGAAACGTTTTCTGTATATCTCAGATGCGTTATTTTGATGAATACAGACTTTCTGCAATTACTTTGTAATACTTTAACCCAAGACTTGAGGCATTAATTATCAAAATTGTGTAATTGAATGAAGAAGGTAAATGTTAATGCAGAATAATTACAGCTCAAAAGAAATAAATCATGTGCAGAAAAGTGATTACCAAACTAAGAATGATTTAGCAATATTTAATTTTCAAAACCACTCTGGCGAAAGCAGTATTCTAATGCTGCAGCCAAGCGTTCAGATTGTGAAATTGTGATCTGACTGTTCTTAACAACATGAACATGGATTCACGATAAATTTCTCAGATATTTACCGCCGTCGTCTGGTATCTAATGAATCTCTCTTACCACTCTACAAACCATGCCGCGAGCTTAATTAATGACTTAGTGCCTTCTATGCCTTTCAGTTGCAGCCCGAATTTCCAAAAGTTAAATGAGAAGTAAAGAGCCTTATCTAAGCAAAGCTGAACTTTAAATGAACACGTTCACTCGCGATGAACCGATCAGAAGAATCGTGAAGATTAAAGATACAATTCCTTTTCTGGAAAAGTAGCTGGAATCTCTTAGATCTTCAGAAATCTCTAAAAGATATTTGCAGAACTAATTGAAATATTTCATCACGTTGGTGTTCTCTAAGTGCTCTTAGTAAAATCCAGTTATGTGTGTACTGTGAGAAAAGAGCCATTAAAGTTTATTTTCTGGAGAAAGCTAAAAGGATGTCAGTTAATACTTATTCATCAAAGCAGAATGAATTAATACATAGTGCAAAAAATAACCCTTATGGCCATAGTGAAATTTTATTTAAAAAGCTAATAAAATATATATTTTGCCTAAAATACAATTATTCGAATGAATGATCCAAATACAATTTTGATTATGCATTGATCATAGTTACCATTCGAACCTACATTCAAGGTTTGTGTAAGGATAAATTGTTGGATAATTATAAAAACTAACTGGTGATGAAACTTTACATAGCTTATTTGCAATAATAAATCATTATTTATCTTTCCAAAAACAGAAAGCCACGAAAATTCACCTTTTTTTAAAATTGCGTACGGGACTATGTACATACAGCTTTTGTAACATTCAAGAATTAGTTTCATTTATTTGTATTTAAGTAGAACGTATGTGAGAAAAAATGCATCCAATACATTTCTTTCGGCATTTAAAAATGAAATTTTCCGATTACTTGTCATTGCATGATAATAATAATTAAAATCGTTCAATCGAATCTAATCAGTATTATACCAACAATTTTTCCTCTCACCTATTTTTACCTAATCTGAAATTGTTAAGGTCAAGTTCTGAAATTGAGATATCCATATCATATCATTTCGATTATAAGCTATTTGGATTTTATTGATAAAAAATGTTATTTAACTGATGTGTTTCGTATAAATCCAGTTTCTGTGAATAAATCCAAGTCAAAAAGATACATAATAGATAAGTAAAGATACATAAAAAAATAAATTGTTTGACAGTATTCTGTATTTGAATTTTATCGTCAAATCAAATAATCTAAAAGAAGTAAAGCAAAAAAAAAACAATTGGAATATACTGTGCATTTTTTGGGATGAAAAAGAAAGGGATGTTATAATACAGCGTGATATAAAATGTGTTTTTGTGACATTCACAGTTAAATATGTCATGTAGTTGTGTATATTCAGATTTCATATACTATATTTGCATCCACATTAAATGCACTACATTTGCATATCAATACTGAAGATACTAAAACAATGCATAAGAAATTCTACTCTTCAAAAATTTAAAAATTATTATTACTTTTATTACTATTATTGTAATATTACACTGATGGGAAAAAAATCCCAGCATTTGAAATGAACTGTGCTAGATAAACGAAATTTGGTAGGCGTGTTTATACATCTGAAAGATGACATCGATTCAAATTTCGAGCGACGTGCGTAAGTGTGGCGCTAGTAGCGACACTATGAACATGCAAATGAGGTTTGCTTTAAATAAGCGCTGTAAGGTTCGTGATCGTTATTTAAAGTTGAGATTTGACGTAATGGGTTAATGTTAGTCAAGGATGCCTCTGGAAAACCAAGAAGCCATTATCAACAGCTCCCTAAGTTTGAACGAGGTCGTGTTGTAGGGCTACGAGAAGGTGGGTTTTCTTTCCGCGATATTGCTGAAAGACTTGGCAGGAATGTATCCTCTGTGCATGATTATTGGCGGTAGTGGTCAAGGGAAGGTACTGCCTCAAGAAGACCAGATTCCGGGCGGCCACGTGGTATTACTGAGAGGGAAGACCGTGGTATTCGGCGTATGGCTGTGGCTAATCATACTGCGTCTGCAGCTGAAATTCGAGCAGCAGTTGGCACCACAGTGACACAACGAACTGTTACAAATCGGTTACTTCAAGGACAGCTCCAAGCCAGACGCCCTGTACAGTGCATTCCACTGACTCCAAACCACTGCCGTTTGCGACGTGAGTGGTGTCAAGCTAGAGCTCAGTGGTCGACGGAGTGGAGATCTGTTGTGTTTTCTGATGAAAGCCGGTTCTGCCTTGGTAGCAGTGATAGCCGTTAGTTGGTTAGAAGGAGGCCAGGTGAACGCCTGCTAGTGACCTGTCTGCGGCCTAGACACACAGGGCCTACTCCTGGAGTTATGGTTTGGGGAGCAATTTCGTATGACAGCAGGAGCACTCTCGTGGTTATCCCACGCACCCTGACTGCAAACTTGTACGTCAGTCTAGTGATACTTTCTGTTGTGCTGCCATTCATGAATAGCATTCAAGGGGGTGTTTTCCAACAGTATAACGCTCGCCCTCATACCGCTGTTGTAACCCAACATGCTCTACAGAGTGTCGACATGTTGTCTTGGCCAGCTAGATCACCAGATATTTCTCCAATGCAGCACGTATGGGACATCATTGGATGACAACTCCAGCGTCATCCAGCATTAACCGTCCCTGCATTGACCGCCCAAGTGCAACAGGCATGGAACTCCCTCCCAAAAACTGATATCCGACACCTCCACGACACAATGCATGCACGTTTGCATGCTTGCATTCAAAATTCTGGCGGTTACACCGGTTACTAATGTACCAACATTTCACATTTGAAATGGCTCTTCCCGCCAATGGCTCTACCTGTGATCTTGAAACTTTAATCAATTAAATATGTTACCTAGACAAATGTATTCCTAAAATTTCATTACTGTACAATAATTTTTTCTTAGTGTTGGGATTTTTTTCTATCAGTGTATTATACTAATATTATGTAATATTATTATACTATTTTATAATATAATATATAATTATTATTATTATTTCTAATGACCATATTTAGCACAAAGTAATTCTGACATTTTTAAAAGAATGACAAAGTTTATTCGGCAATTTTGCAAATTATTGATACAAGTTTATACAATATTAATGCATATAATTATTATATATATTAAATACATCAAATATCATTTGAAATATTCTTCATAAAAAATTTAAGAATTTTTAAATATATAAGAAATATTTTTATAAAGAACTGTTTTATGTTTTCGACAGACTTAAAACAGTTTATTTGAAAACTTTTTTGAATAATTGAATAATTTGAATAATATGTCATTCCCAGAAAAATTAAAGGCATTGCAGCTTTCCAAATACATTTTAATCTCAAAAATAATATGATTTCATCACTAAAACAATACATCTTTTAACCCATTAAATAATCATGTTATTTCACTATGCATTTGATAATACTATTTTAGTCATGGATAAGCATATATTATGGAAGTGACCCGAAATTTTATCTTTCGTCGTTTCATTTTTTTTTTTGTTCTTTTGCGTTTATGAAAAGTAACTAAAGATACTATGTTTCTCTAATTTTAGCAATTTTCTATCTAAAAAGCAATTTAGCATTTCTCTGAAATCAGATATTATGAAATGAGGTTCGCCTTTGCGCAATCACTTTGTTTCTAGTCACGGACCCAACCGAAACTATCGGTCTACTAAAATTTTATCTCATTTAAATGATGCTTTCGCGTGTTCAGTATGTAAATTCTGACGTGACAGGACTACTTTTGAACTGAATGACATTTAAAGATCTTTACAGTGATGAGCTCTATGAAATGTGAGGGAAGAAAATCCTTTTTAGTTACTCACGTAATAGGTCCAAAATTCTTGAAATGACTTCTATGAAGTAAAGAAGTTTTTAAATTAAAGATTTATTCACTTTTTGTCTATTTTCAAATGGGAAAATTTTAAGCCGCAGAAGATCTTAGCGCGAAGGGCTAAAAACCAATTTTAAAAGTAAATAACACTAAATGGTCAGACTTTTTTTTCATTGCACTTTTTGAATATCAAGGGACAAACCATTAGATATAATGTTCATCCTTTCAAAGAAATTTTAAATTAAAAGTTAATAGGAAAAGGCAAAATTAGATGGTATTTGGAATAAAATGGATGGCAAAATTTGGAATAAAACAGAAAAGAATATCTGGTCACAGTATTTTTTATACTAAGGAAATCTTTAACTGATTTAACTTAGTTATATTTCCATTTATTCTAAATTCATTTATTCTAATGAGAACACATATATACATTTCATAATTTGAAATATAATATATAATTTCTGTATTGAAAACACATTGAATACCTAAAGATAATGGATATTATATGCTACATTCATAGAAAATAATGAAACATGTAGTTTTCAAAAATTTGTACATTTAAAAAATACGATTTTTTATTTTATGATTTTTATGCTTTAAAGAAAGAGAAAAATGATTCAGACATTTTCTCAGCATTTATCATCATCTATTGACAACTGTTAATAAAATAAATGCAAACTCTGATTTCAAATAAATGATTCATTTTCATTTAGAGAGTACTTGGTCTGATGTCACTGAATTTGTAAATTTTACCAAGATTGTTTTGATGTTACCTATTATTAAAAAAATAAAGACATATAAAACTAGTAGTGTTTTATATAGCATAGGATTCTGAATGCATAATATCATAACTAATATCAATCAAATAAAATCTCAATGAATTATTATGATGAGATCACGTTAAAGAGTTTAAGAATACCATAATTTCTGGCATATAGTTTTATTTCTATTATTCTGAATTGGAAACAAATAATAACTTAAAAGATTAAAATTAGTAAACAAATTAATTTGATCTGATATTCGGTAAATATGAAATAAATAAGTTTTAACGTGATTTATTAATTATTATAAAGCATTTATTTCCCCGTTTCAGCTTGAAGCATTTGTATGGTTCGATGAAAGGCTTTTCATATTTTCGAATAGAAATCTTTTTAATAAATTTGTTCAAACAAATCTTAAAATATTAATAATTATAAGTACATTAATATTAATAAATATGTGTTTTTTTAATTAAAGCTACATTATAGTATCGCTTTGGTTTTAAATTTCAGAAACAATAAATAATAAGGTTTAGAGATTATAGCATATTATCAAGCAATATAAAAAATTATTTCTTCTATGAAGAAATGTTTTTGATTAAACATGTTTCAATAATAAGTGAAATTATTATTACTTTCGAATTTTAATAAGCATACTTTTATTCCAAGATCATACCACAAAATCTCTACTTAGCTATTGTACAAGATAGTCTCAATATATATTGATTGGAATTATTATCATCATGATTAATCATTACCATCTCTACATTCTTCTAAGAGACATCGAATCGGTCTGTTTTAATGATCTTCATCCTACTTTTTTTATAAAAACTGTTATTCCAAATTAAATGCAGAAATTAATATAACATACTTTTGGAAAATTTCATTTTAATGATGGAAATTGGCTGAACAATAATGATACTCACACGCTTGACGAAAGGTCTATTGGTGTTCAAGAAAATAGGATCTCCAATTAATAAGGCAGCCAGAAATTATAAGAGGCATCATTAGACCCCACTCCCTGCCCCCTTTGATGGATGGGTAGAATTGAAGACCAACTAGTAATAACCGAAAAGGGTGAAAGGTGGTATCTTGGTAATAGAATGCCTAAAGATTTCAGACTGAACCGGTTACTAATATTTAAGTGTTCACCACGCACGGAACACTTAAATTATTGTGACCACTTCACAGTAGGGAAGAGGAGAGCAGTGATAGCCATCGCAAATTAGTTAGCCAATGTTTCGTAAAGGATATAGTTGATGAGCTGTCTCTTTAAAGTTTTAACTGGTACAGGAACACGAATCTTCTAAATTAGTTGTCTAATTTTAAGACAGCTATGATATGCTTAATACTATTGTTGAAAAGTACTTTTAAAATACTATTCTATAGAAATGGGTCTGGAATATGACTGTTGATTGCACGATGATGTGGAAAGACATTTCCTTTGATGGAGGGTTTGCAGATAGTTTGTGAATCAACAGAAATTATATTCGCATAATAATCATCAGAGAAGTGAATTTTTTTAACAATATGCTGATGATTTTCTCGTGTTTTATTGGTTTTGAAGTCAACTGACAAGATGCATCATTTTTTGAAAATGATTGATTGTTTAAGAAATAGCAATTGCATTAAAGAAACTGTATTCTAATAAGCATAAAGTATTTACAAAAAGCATTATGGTCAATATTTTGTAAGAGCATTATTTCAAAGGTAATTTTATACAATATACTTCTGGAGATTTTCGGGTGGCTTTTGGTGATCTAATATAATAATCATCCCCTCAAAATGACTGATTATATAGTGCAAAAAATGGCCATGATATTAAAGAAATTGTATTCTAATATGAATGAATATACTTACACCGAAGGATTAGGATCTATATTATGCAATGGCATCTAAATTTTAAATTCAGGTATTTCGAATTATGCACAGATTTTAATATAAAAAGATTTCGAAACATTTATGTACTACAAGGCATTTTCTCTAAATTAAAGATTATATATACTGAGGTAACTATATAATAATAAAAAAGTGCATTTATCTTTTACTTTATAATGTTTAAAGCTCTTTTCCTCTATCAGATGGCATAGTGTTTTTATATATACTGGTATTATAAAATAACTTATTACATTATGACTCCGAACATAATACAGTAGATTTACAGAGCATATCTCAGAGCAAATAAATTTCAAGGAATATATATCACAGTACTTAGTATTCCTATTCCATTCCTTATCTATCCTTTCTATACGTTAGTTTTAAAAATAATAAAAATATTCAAATATTTTATATATTTTTTTAATTAAATGTAACTTGTTTTCAGACATTATATATAAATCACAAGAATTGTTAAAAAAAAATACCTCTTATCCTTAAATCAACATATTTTTCCCTCACTTTTTTCCGTTTTCATTCACTAGATTCTAAAATTCCACACAACTACGATCAATATTACGTTGAATAAACTCAATATCTTCAAGTGTAACCATCTTAGAAAATAATTTATGATCAATATAATTCTTACATTCAACTTTATGAATGAAATTATAGGAAACAAACATTCACTCAAAAGATTGTGTGAACCAAAATTAATTATAAATAGATTGAAATTTTATTCAACCTATCTAAATTTTATGTTCAGATATATTTAATGACCAATTATCAAGTTATAGAATATGCATTTTCTGTTACATTTAATGAACGTAATATTTCAGGTAATATAATTGCAGCTTCTTCAACAATAACCAGTTTTAATTTAATTTAATTAATTAATACAATAATAAATAATTTAAATAATTCTCAACTTCTAGAAAGCCAGTTACTTCAAATGTCTTAATCGTGTCTTTAATTGCATATATGGACACGGATCATGTTTTGAAATCTTTAATGTTTTGATAGTAATGGAATGTATCTGAAGCATTCTTATCATTCTGATAAAATAGTTCTATTATCGATATTTTTTTTGTCTTGTGCAGTGGCATATTTACTGCAAATTGATGTTCATTTCAATCATAACTATTGCTTTTATCACAAAAGAAAGTGAGCTTCTAATTTTTTAGGGATCTATCAAAATGCGCCATCTATTGTGAAAATTTTATACTATATTTATATAATACTATATTTCCGACATAAAACTAGGCCACATATAACACATATTTCAAAGACCGTTCGGAAATACTGAAGTAATCCGGCATTGGATCCGTTCATTAAAATCAGATTTCTAGGCCTATAATTTTTATCAATTTTATTTTCACCTACTTCACAATCGTGTTTTTAACTATCCATTTATTTATTTCAAAATGTGGGAACCATGTTGTCTCTGCTTCTTATGTACCACAATTTTAAATTTCCAAGCCTATTGATCATTTGACATATGATATGAGAGCACTTTTAATCAGTGTATCTAAAATATTTTTCTGACAGTAGTTATTTTCTAAGTGCTTTAAAGAAGAAAATCTTACTTGTAACATTCTGCCTTTTTCAAGAAAAAAATAATAATTCAATAACTTTCTTTAATTTCCATGTTTTTTATAAAGAGAACCTCAATAAATAGGAGGTTAAATTTTGCTTATACATATATTCCCTTTTATTTTTAAAATTTATAATAAGCAAATCTAAAACTTTTACTAGATAGTTTCAAAAACTGCGAAGTAATGAAAATTTATAAGACCTTTCATTAATTGATATTCAAAATACTTTTCAAGAAACAGATTCTTCGAAGAAAATTATTGCTATAACAGCGGATCAAGAGAAGTATATTATGTTAATAAAACATTACGCACTGCAGAGGGATTTAACCAAACGATATTTTTTTCCAATAACTGATATATTGGTAATTTTATAAAATTCTTTTAAAAATTAAAAATAAAAATTTTGAGAATGAAGGAAAATAAATAAAAATCGATTATCTCATGCATAAAAGTGCTTCATAGATAAATTTCCAAAAAAATCCATCTCGTGTGTTTACATACTTATACTCTTTGAACTTTTAAACTCACATCTTATTGAATTTTAAATTTTTTTCAATAAATCACTGAGATAAATATTTTCTAGAAATTCATAACAGTTTAAAAAAAAAAAAATAAGAGAAATTCTGTGATGTAGTATAAATCACGCCTTTGAAATTATTTGTATATGTTACGAAAATAATCTATTGTTGTAGTTTTTGGCACTCTATAAGATAGCTGCCAGCGATTTAAGCCTAAATTAGAGATTCAGTTTAAGCCTAAATTAGAGTTTTTTCAGTAGCGCCAACTAGGGCCAAAAGTACGACTTAGTTACTTCATGCTTCATTCACTCCCACAATCCCTTTTTACATTGGTGTAAATTAACACCTCATAGATAGAACACAAAATAACAATCTTCCCCGAACCGGGACATTCAGATAACGTGGAAGATATGCTATCCTTATGCCAGGACGGTGGCTGAAAATAATCTAGCTGATATATACATAAAGTAAAGTAATTTTAAGACAAGACTGTAAATTATATTTCACTACTTATGTTGGAATTTCGTTTTACATCCTATAATAATTTGGACAGAATAATATACCATAATCTCAACTGTGAATATTTTTCATAAATTTGAAAGACTGAACAAAGAGACACGTAACTGGTTAAGATACGAAATATATGTGTTAGCATTTGCATTTCACATTTTCTTTGTTCTGTTCATTGCATTTCAGCATAAGAAAGGCTTATATTTCACACTTTTGAGGGAAACATTTTCCATGAATATGAAAGATGTAAACTATATTTCTAATATATTAGGTGATAAAATGTAATTTAAGGGTATTGAAATTGGAAAAAAAAACCTCACATATACCCCTTAATATGTCGTTGCAACCCACCCATCTGTTACCGCCAAAGGTAATTATATGGTATTTTATAGAATACTTAGCCGTTTAATAGGATGTTGAAAACTGGCACGTACGGTTCTATTTAATATTTCACATATTTTCTAGGAATTCAATAGAATTGGAAATGTCAAACCACTAGGTAGGTCATACATATCCGATGCAAGAAAAAGAGCCTGTTTGATAACAACGAATGAGACTATATGGGATAGTGGAATAGATCAATATATAAGGATAAGCTTACAGAGGAAATTTCCGTTTCTGCATTTATTGTTTGTGTTTAAACCGAACCAGTTATGTGTATTCATGCACAAAGTGTTTTTCAATTTATAACCATGCTAGTTAAGATTATTAAACGATATTTTGTTCATTTTTAAAACTAAGGTTTTCTCCATACTTCTTCCAAAAAGCTTTTACCGTTCCACAAAGCCTTTAGGTACTATATGCAATGACTACAGAAAGTACATAATAATTACCATTTTTTCTACTTAGGTTACAAACACCAGGCATACGTGTCGTCCTTCATTAATAATATAAATACCATCCTTTTTTAGAAGCTCTAAGCTAAAGAACTTTATATTGTAAAAAAGTAACCAAAAATTCATGAGGATCATAAATTATTTAGCATTCTTAATTTAAAAAATCCAAACGTCTGCTGTCGTATTTACCATTTCGCAAATTATTTGAAAGGGAAAAAAATAGATTGTGAAATTAGTATTTAATGTTACTAAAATTAAAGAAAATCCATTTGAAATGAAGCAAAACTCAAGATAAGTAAATTAGACAAATATCATCTTTTTGATTTCTTCGAAACGCATTGTGTTCTGGAAATTTAGAAAGGCAAAATTGCCATTTTCATTCAAAAATTAAAGATATCTATAGAGCTTTATGGAAGCATATTTCTCATTTAATAAACTTGAATACTATAGAAACATACACCTAAAGATTACATGAAATTATTTTTGGTATCAGATAAAAAAAAATTTAATCACGAAGTGATCTTTCTCCCCTTCAAAAAACAGCACAAAAAACATTTTATTCAATACTAATGAAATTTCAAGATATAGTGCGATTACTTCCAAAATTGTGAATTCGCATTAATTAAAAGCCTTTAAATAACTAAAAAATGCGATATATATATAGAATATTCACATTCATTGTATGACACTCAGACCAAGTGAAGAAAATTAATTTTGATGAAAAATATTTCGAGTAAAATTGATGATTCTCTCGTGTTATTAAACAATTGCACAAAAATTGTATCATCTCTGATATAAAAATTTATTTTAAGAAAAATTTAAAATAAGTTCTATAGGTTTCCAAATTAAATTTGGGAAATTAAAAAATTAAATTTGGGAATGTAATGTATGCCAATGAAATCCGCATAAAATGTTAAAGAACTTTCTATGTTTTAACTTTTCCAGAAACATAGTTTACCATTTTAAGTTAACATTTAGTTTAAATGCATTTCCAAAACTGTGGTGTCACATCGAAAAAACATCTTTATTTATCAAAAATGCAAAAAATTATGACATTCATATTTTTTAATGAATTTCGAATCGATCCATACAATTTTTAATTTCTAGTAAATGATTGACAAAGAGAAGTGACGATTCATATATTCCAGAGGAAGAATAATTTCTAAACTGTTTTAGACAGCTTTAAATATTTCAAGGAATTTAATTAATCACAAATATTGATTAGAGTATCGAATATTAACTATTTAATAGTGCCGATTTATTGATATATATTGCAACATTTTTTTTTAAACTAATAAACTTCAAAAAAAAATTTAAAAAACTTACAAATATGTAGCAGTTTTTTTTTTCTGTTAAAAGAATGAATGTTTCCTAATGGAGACCAAAATTTAAAAAAATCAGTACAAGATAACATATAAAGGAATAGTTTTCTATTTATTATGAATGAAAATTTGCAGTTAAATGGAAAATTTAATATTACTTTGTTCAATAATGCATAATAGCACAGTAAAATATTTAGTATTGAACCATACTTTTTAAAAAAAACTCTTTTTTCATAGGCTTTATTGAAATGTTCTCGATTATGATCAATTGCCTTCCTAACACATATATTAAATAACCTTCCTTTAGCCCTGTATTAAATAATATTCATGGCAAAGATATATGCCTTTTTGAACATTTTTATTCGCTATAACCAAAAATTTAATCTTTCTTCCATAATTTTTTGCTATGAAAACTTGAAATCTCTTGACAGAAGAAAATGTATTTGAGTTGTAGGTAGTTTTTTACTTCCCACCTTTACACGTTTTTTTCAGCTTGAATTTCTTCTATATATTGGCCAAAAAATAAAATTTAATACCTATGATTTGAGAAGTTAGGATCACACTTTTATAATCCCTGCCCATTAATCTTCTTTAAGTATGCCAAATTCGCTGCATAATAATATTTTTTTTTCAAATATTCCGTTTTCAAAATTTTGTTAAAATCTGAATTTGAATTCAAAATTAAAGTCGAATGCAGTATCAAACCTTATTCAAATAAGGTTTTTCACATAATACAAGAAGTGTTCAAATAAAAAGGTACGAAATGACACTGTGAGTATAAATGAAGACTTTATTCGAAGTATACAACATAGGTCTTAGCTAACAGATCCCATTGATAAATGAGCCAAAGGACCCCTTGTTCCTAGTCCTTCACAACGTCCTTCATTTGCCATCCGAAATGAAACGTTTCCTTTTCACACGTTTTTTCAGGTTATCAAATAAATGAAAATAGCAGAGAGACATACCTAGGCTGTAGGATGGTTGAACTGCTTGAACTTAAACTTTGTCGGTCCCACATCTGCGATCCTGGAAATGTGTGGATGCGAATTATCATGAAACAGAACCACATCCTTCATGGGTAATACCAATCTTGTTCTTGATGGACCTGCGTAGTCTTCGGAGTGTTCCACAGTGCACAACGGAGTTAATGATACTGAAAAAGAATCTGAAAGGAGAGCGCTTCAACTAGGACGGCGAACGCAAGGAGACTGTAAAGGACTGGGTCTCGTCATGGTCACGAATTCTGTGAAGAAGGATTCCTTCGGCATGTTAATAGATGGAATCGCTGTGCTGCACAGGCCTATGGTATATTCTTTGAATAAAGTCTTCATTTATGCCCAGAGTGTCATTCTGAATCCGCTCGCTTTGTATTAGTATAATTAACAAATGCTTTCTTACCAATAAATTATTATCGAGTAAAGTGATTCTTCACTATAGAATAAACAGAAATCGAAAAATTATTGTCAAATAAAGAAATGATTGATTCACACTTACACAATAATTGAAATGAACCTTATTGATTTCAGTTTATTGCATTGCACAAAAAATTGCATGTTGAAAGTTCAAAAAAGAGTTATTTTAAATCTGCTTATAAAAAATTTAAATTATACAGTAATTAACTAGAGACTTTTTGGGGGCTTGTTCAGAAATGTTATCTAAATTACGATATTCCTTAGTTTTGGTTATAAAATTTGAGAACAAGATTTTTGATTACACTGCCAACTAAATCATAATTTCTCGAAATGAGAATCAAATTATTACTATAATTATTTTCTGGCTGAAAAATGTAGGCTAAATAAATTATTATCACATATTTCAACTGTTATTACTAAATAAATGTTTCCACATCTATGTTTGTTTGTTTAGAATTTTGCAGAAAGTATTTTACTTAAACTGTTGTGTGACTTCATATTTTGACTTATTTAATTTTATCTATTATAATTCACATTCCTCAGATAGTTTACTAGCAGAGTTGAACAATATTTAAGGAAAAAAAAATGTATATTTAAACAATCATTTTCTTATAGCTACTTACCTAAATAGGTTTGGGAGTAGAGGTATCAAGATAATGACCCAGGAATCATTGAAGAGGACATTCAATCTATATTGGGGGCATTCAATTTATATCTATTTCCAATGCTGCTTTCCAATCTGAAATATTAAAAAGAGAGACTCGGTAACTTGTTAAATCTCAATACATTAAATTTATTGCTAATCGACATACTAATTAAATAATTACAGTTTACTTCAGACGAATCACTTGAGGCGGTTTATATTGTGGAGTCGAGAGCTTACACACTAGGCAGATAAATAGCTAGTGTGTAAACTCTCGTATCATTCAATACACTACTGTTGTTATGTCGGCATCGGAGAAATAAACGATCAGAAAAAAGCGCTGTGTGTGCAACCAGGCTTACATTCTATCTGATAACGAGCATCAGAATCAATATGAGGCTAGAGATGTGACAACTATCCTTAAAAGAACGACTATTGGAGAAGATGTGCGCATTTCATGCATTGACATTCATCCCCTCCCCAGAATTCCTTTTGATTCCAAACGACTGAAGTTCCCCATTACACCAGCGTTCTCGATGTCCGCCAACAATATGCATGGTCAATCATTTGAAGTGTGCCAACTGAAACGAAAAAATTCATGTTTTTCTCATAATCAGTTGTATGCCACATGCCACGAGTCAAAAAGCCAAAAAATTAATTTGTTTCAACTGAAGACGGAATATAT
>JAPMOQ010020268.1:312558-328722 GCA_026543055.1 Argiope trifasciata | reverse complement strand
CTAAAGCTCTTGAATAATAAAATAAAAAAGAATAGAATAAAAATTATTTAAACTTCTCTTTTATATATCATTCAACTTCAATGAATGCATTCATTTTCGTTATGAAAATAAATGTCATATTTTCTATTATTGCTAACTAAACAAGACAGTTATTTTAAATTTCAAATGATATTTCCAAACTTATATCTTCTGCAGCAGCAACACGCCGGGTACCAGCTAGTACACACACACACACACACATATAAAGATTTATATTTTTGTAAACAATATAAAGAAACCAATGTTTATTATTCATTGAATCCTTTTTATTTTATAATATGTACCCTTTTTCCTCTCAAACAACGATCAACATAAGCATTTCTTAAATTTATCAAACAATTTTCATACTATGCAAATCTCAACAAACTTTACAGATTAATAAAAATAATTTCAACCTTTTTTTTTTGGTAACTTTTTTATAATAGAAATTCATATCACTTTAAAAAAAGGAATTAAATGGCAATGCTTTCGTTAAAGAATTTTGTCTTTTGACTAAGATATTTTTTCTTAATAATATTTTTAAAAAGTGTTTTTGAAAGAAAGAAGGCATATAATGGTTCATTTATTATCAAAACTCACTTTTTGGACTTAAACGAATGACAAAAAATTTCAGTATTGTTATTAGCATTAATTAAAAATGTTAGAATATTTCCATTATTATTAGCCAAAAAAAGACATATAGTTTCTTTAAATAAAATAAATGTACACATTCTTGAAAAATAATAGTCGAAATTCTTAAGAGTTTTTTCCCAAAGAAATAAAAAGTTTAGTTTCGAACCTTCAAAACTAACAATTAAATAAAAAATAATAGATCTTTTTTTTTCTGTGAAAAGAAGTTAATTTTTCTCTTCTGTGAATATTTCTTTGAAGAAGAATTCATACATTAATTGATGGCGTTCATTCTTAAATGATTTTAATTGATGAGTCGAAAAAAATATTTATCTAGGCCACTTTTTAAATTATGTATTTTAAGCGGAGCCATAAAATAAAAATACGAAATATATAAAGAGAAAATATACTTGTCTTTAAAAAATTCGAATTTGAAATTTTGACGTATATCCTCATTTTAGGTATTAGTGAGTACACATAACACATGTTTGAAATATTATTTTTTCTATCTGTAAACGTGATAATTCAAAATTCGGGTCAAGTTAGTAATTCAGATCAACCCAACAACTTTTAATATATTTATGAGGTTTTTCCTGAAGAAATTGCATCTCTTGCACTGCTGTTAAGAGTTACAGAGAAAAAAAGTAGTTTTAATGCATGCATTTACGAAATCATTTAATGGAATCATAAATGTTAGTAAAACTGTACCTTTGTCAACATGAAATAAAAAAATCCTCAATAAAATTATTACACTTCTTTAGAGTTTACATTTTCTAACTTGTAACTGAGCCTTTTTTGTTTAAATGAGGCTTCAATTTCTCCAGTAGTTCCAGAAAACGAAATTTCAAAATAATTGTGTAAAAAAATTGGCGTCATTAACCTGATATTTATTTAATAATAAGTTAATACTATATTAATGAATATTATGATTTTTATTTTAAACTTTTATTCAAGTACCCTATTAAATACAAATAAGAAGATCAGGGCTAATTTTCATAGCTTAATGATTTACTAAGCAATTAATATGCGATTTATTAATTTAATCAAAAGGAAAAGTTGAAAAATTCATTATATAAGCATGGAAAATGTAAGTAAATATAATGGGATTATTGAAAAAATAAATTAAAAAATATAATAATTTAAAACGTAAAAACAAAATGTCAAAGGAAATGTACGTGTAAATAATAGAAATATATTTATATATTTGAATAATATGGTTATTCAATCATAAATTATTTTACTTCCTCACAATAGTTGACAAAAAGTATTGTGGAAATACATTTGGTTATACAATGTATATTCATATGTTTATAGTAATATCCATTATGAAAAGTGCCCAAAAATAAATTACAACATTTCAGTTCCGTGGTTTGTCGTTTCATTAATGCAAGCAAGACATTTGATAAAAAATGATTTATCTTTCTCTTAGGCTTAATCAAAAATATTATTAGCATAATAAATTCTTTACTTAAAAATTCTGTATTTACCATAACATTGTTTGTAACAAATTTATTCTGTGTTACTGATTACTGCAAAATACTTTAGATGATCAATGGTTCTGAAATGAAAATTAAGCTTTGTACTAATATTAATTACAAAGAAAATTATTTTATCCCGTTAGAATATTTTTAATTTCATATTGTTTTTATATTGTTGTAAGAATAGAAAAATCATTAACTAAACCCAAATTTAGTGAAAAGCTTAATAACAGAAACATGTTTCGGAAATTTCAAAACTTTAATTTATATGTCATAGGAAATATACCTATATATATAACACAAACAAAACGATTGCAATCACTAAAGATATGCAACTATCTAAATTTCCAAAACTATGTTTCTGCAATATTGTACTACATTTCAATTCCATTGCATGTGTCTGACATTGTTTCAGTTCGACTTTTGTTTAAAGCAGAATTCCAGCCAAGCATGAAGTTGAAGCTTGTTATAAAAGGCTTGGAGCTTGTTAAAATCAAATTGTATGGTTGAAGTTCAAAAGACGGTTACTCTTGATATCCTCTATTGGAGCTCATTAATGGGAAATATTTCTAATAGTACATGCAATATCTTTGCAAGCGTTCTAATTTCTGTGCTATTTAGTTGGAGATAAAAAGTAAAAATTGCAATTGCTATTTTTCCATCTTGATATCAAACATATTTCATTTGAAGTTGCATAATTCGAGAATTGAACAGAGACCATTGCAATTCAAGGATAAATTAAATGGATGTTTAATCATAAATGATGAATGTCCATGCAGCTATACATTGCAAAATGAATATCAATACAGCTATATATTGCAAGATGAATGTTCATGCAGCTATGTGAAGATGAATGTACATTCAGTTATACGTTGCAAGCAAAAAATAATTTTTAAAAATTAATACGTGATTTTATGAATATCTGACAAATTTTTAGCACCATAAACTTACAAAATACATCATTTTAATGCTTTATATATAATTAGAAAAAAGAAACATAATTTGTTAATCATTTTAATCTCATTTTTTTATTCCTTAATTTTATATATCTATTACATTTCGTAGCTAATGAATCGTCAAGTTGCATGTAGTTAATTGGGTAATTTTGAAATATTTTTCAATTTGCTACAATGAAACATTCATTTTATGAATACTCCAATATTTCTGATAACTATTTTTTTTTAATTTTAAAAGTAATTATTATATTATTATTGTAATATATGTGGGTATTATTACATACAAGAAATATAATCGTACAATTACGTATAATTCTATAATATATTTTTAAGAAGAAATAATTGTGTAATATGAATTCAGGATAATTTTATTAATAATTAGTTACATTATTGAGCAATCATGTGTTAATTAGTAACTACATGACTTGAATAACTATATAATTATATTTATTTTGAAATGCATTTACTTTTGCAAAATTATTTATAAGACTATAACGAAATTTTTTTACACAGTCATGCATGTATCTATAAAATAATTGAAGAAATTTAAAGTCACTGAAATAAAATATTTCCTCCCTTAAAAGATGCATATACAATTTTGAAGGTTCGATACCAAAATTGCAATATTTGGTCATTTCAGGATAAGCGTTTAAATTGATTATTTTAAGACTGGATAGAGGCTTAAGAGAGATCGATAATTAAATGTTTTTGAAAGTAAGAAAAAGAAGATATTGTATTATAGAAAGGAAATTAATTAATGTTTATTTGAGAAATGCAGTGAAATGTTCTTTTAAAAAATATTACTTCAGAAACTTCATGCTGTAGCTCTTGGAAATAAAATGTACTTCTTCACTTCACTTGGAAAAATTACAAAGAATTATTTTTTTTTGCTCTTTCCCAAAAATAAAAAAAAAAAAAAAAAAAAAAAAAAAACTCGTAAAGCAAAACAACGTTAAGTTCACCCGTTTCCAAAAAATAGCAGGCAAAATTTATTTCCCAAACTATTTATTTCATAAAAACCGGTTTAGAAAACTATTGAACCTTTTCGGTTTCTAAAAATGGATTTTTTATGTCATCTTTTTTGTATTATATTAATTAATTAGTAATATTATTCAGCGTATATTAATAATATTATTGAGCAGCATGTCTTCAATAACGATATAACAGTATTTATTCGGAAATAATTATGTTTATGTAAAGCATTTTTTATACAGACATTCATGAATTAAAAAAAGTTAATGAATTTTGAAAATATTGAAAAAAAATTCCTTTATTATATGAACATATTACTTAAAAACAATATGTTTGATGGCAAAATTGTTCTGCTTTGTTATTTCATAATAGACATATGAGGATTTTAAACTGAAGCAAGCTTAGCAAATCAAAAATTAAAAATTTCAGAAAATAAGAAAAAATTAATAAATTATGATTTGTATATATGATTCATAAAGTCATTTTACATACGCAAACCATAGATATTCTGTATTTACTCCTTTCTGTGATCTTTTTATTAATAAAATGTGTTTTATGAATATATAACTAAGTGATACAGTGAAAGTTTTTTTTATCGAATATGGCTTTAGAAATTTCATGTTAAAGTTCTTGAAAACAAAATACACTGCTTCACTTCATTACCAATAAATTAATTTTTTTGCTGTTTCTCCAAAATTTAAAAAACTCCACAAAAGGTGATATACCGTAGAGTCCACTTGTTTCCAGAAAATAAACAGCAAAAATTATTTCTCAGGCTATTTATTTCATAAAAAACGAAGCAGAAAACTATTGATTTTTTTTTCTGTTTCCAAAAAATGGATTGTTTTATGCCCTGTTTGTTACAAGTCTTTCCCATTTCCCAAATGACCACTCTAGCATTTTTGACAACTGCACCAGTGTTTGACAATTACTTCTGTGGAGTTCTTTTTTTTCCTTGGTGTATTCTAGGAAGTTCGATTATTTGGGCTTTGTTCTATGCCAATTTACTATATATCTAGAAAGCTGGTTTTTCACTGTCATATCCTTTTTTCAGAATACGAAAATAAACCTAAAAAATATAATCCTCTTCCAGAGGTTAACTTCAGAAAATTGGTCACATGGCCCTCTATATTTGACAGCGCATTTTTTACTTCTGTTGAAGTTGTTACAGGGATTTTGAATTGAAAAATTGAATAGGTTGTCAAATATTTAAGGCCGTAAATATGACATCTTATAAACTGTAGGACACTTGAGAAATCTTTTGATTAATCCTTGAAAATATCCGGTTGAAAGATGCGATTCCTTGTATTACATAAAATCCATAGAGAAATGAACTATAAAATGCTTATTAAAATTCATATATTTACAATGCTTTAAGGCGGTTTCAAAAACAAATAATCAAAACAATTAATTATTTTACCTGAGTCTATTCCTTGCAATAAGCTTACAAAAGAATGGGAAAATTTTGATTTCCCTTCTCTATCTTGACTTAGTTAAATTAATTCAAATCTTTTAATGGAAAATCAGGCCAAAATTATCAATTTATTTTGAAATAAGATTTGTGAGTAAAAATATGAACGCTGAATGATGTTTTGGCGCATTTTTGAAATAAAGTATCATGTTAGAAAAAATACCACTTAATAAAAGGTTATTAAATTTCAGTCCAAATTTACAAGGAAAAATTTTAATCCAGTATTAACTTTTTACTTTGTTCAAATTTTTGGCATGTCTGAATTATATATAATGGTTGTTTATTAACTTCAGCTTTTAGCAGCATAAGAGTATCCACTAATGCATTTCTAAATGATCTGAATGATCAGTGAAGCGAACTATGGCATTATTATAAAAGTACCATACGTAGAATTCTCTCAATAAAATACATTTTGTCAATGGTGATGAGTTTCATAGTCAGAAAATATTACAGTTATTTGACATACTTATATCAAAATACTTACTTATACTAAAACTTTCAGTCCTCACATTCGAGGAAATAATTTGACTTGTGTTTTATATAAGAAAACTTTTTTATATAAGGAAATGAAATAAGAAGTTGTTGTTCTGTTATCTTATAATGTATATGCTTGGATTTATTTTTCCATTTTTGCCCATTCCGTAGCTATACTCAATCTGTGTTTTTACTTACAAGTTTAAGGTTATTACTATTTAGCTTATGAATACGTATATAGCACATGTAAATCTATAACAAACTGTTTTTACAATCATTAATTCAAAATTTAATAAAAATTTTCAATCATTAAATACATATAAAATATATCCCAAATTCAAAGAGTTTAAGTTTATTTCCCTGGCAATACAATGTATATTGTTCACTTTAGTTAATAAAATAATGTATTAAACAAAAATAATATTTTATAATCCAGCCTATCCTTTTTGTTTGCTATTTTCTTATAAAAACAACAATTTATTTATAATTTTAGATATCCCGATGATTTTCATTTTAAAATGTAAAAAGAAACCGATTTTTGGTTATTAAAATAATTGGTTTGATTGTAATGGAGTATCATTTGACTACCGTTCAAAATTTTAAGGACTATTCCAAAATCGTTCATGCTATGGACATAAGCAAATTTAAAAAAAATATTTAATATAGGTATCTTTAATACTCTTTTTTTACTATTTTTTATTAGTAAAGGAGTATATAATTTTTAAAATAAAACTCTTAACAACCAGAAATAAAGAAAGCTATAAAAGTTAAAGATTTACTGTGAATTGTAATAACCTTTCAAGCAGTTTTTTTATTCCTTATTGCTTAACCCGGTTTGATTTATTTAGAAGTTTGCATTTCTAAAAGAAACTATGTATTAACCATTTGTAATTCAAATTCCAGAGTCATTATGTGTTTAAGTTTAGCCCAGTTACAATGAGATAAGATAAACGAAAAGAATTTGAAAAACACTTGCTGATACTCATTTCATATATTCTATATGTCTGAAACCAATACTTTCTTTGCAGTTAAATCAGATTTTACAAAAGCCTGTTTGACAAATACAAAGACTAAGAATCTATTTTCTTTAAATGTGAAATGCAAGCTGAAAGATGACTCGCTTAATGGAACAGATAAGATAAACTAGTATTGCAAAAAACAGTTCCATTTCTTGAAGCCACGTTAAAGGAAAAAGTTACTTTTCTGAATCATAAACTAAACGCATTTATGAAATGTCATTTACTGCCGATGTTTAGAGGAGCGCTTCGCATTTATAAATAAATCAATCTCCTCTAATGAGTGCAGTTCAGTTATGAATATCTCGTTTGAGGTAAGAGCATTTGAGCAACTTCGAAGCACATCACTGAAAATGAGTTAATGGAAGCGCATCGAATAGGATCCAATTTATTCCGGGAGATTAAAATCGTAAACGCAAAATTGATTTTCCTTCCGATTAATTTAAGGGGGACGGATAAAAAGATATTTCTTGTATTGAAAAATCAATCATCCTCAAAGAAAGATTTGTAATTTTTGTGCTTCTGCAACTAGAAGAGCAAAGTGTTTCCATACTTACAAATTTTGCTTCAATTTGTAGTGGATTAAAGAGTTTCTCCCACTTAAAAGTTGAGAATCTTAAGAAAAAAATTCTACAGCTTTTATAAGAACAAGATTATAATATTATTTTGCATAAAAATACATTCCCACCGGCCAATTGGTATTTTGCGCAGTAATAGTCATTTTCATAGTAGTGGAAAATTGTTAAACATTTGATAAATAAATGGATGAATAAACAATCAATTATCAATTTCTTACTAAATTATGAGTAATTATATTCATATATCTGATTATTTTGTTGATATATTAAAAATCATGTCGACAAACTGAATAAATTATTCACAATGTGTTTTAAAATATTTCTTAATATTAAATAAAATTAAGGAAATTAAAAATTTAGTATATTTTAAATTCATGTAGGTGAAATAGGCGAATATATGAATGACACACGTTAATTAAATAATATTTTAAAATTTTGTGTAAAATTATAAAGTTATTACAAAATATTTCCTTTTTTCTGCTTGAAGTAGTAGAAGACGTCAAATAAAAACAGCCAGATTGAAATTAAAGAATATTTAATGGTGTCATGCTGAAAAAAAGAAATATCTTGCTTGATATAAATATTCCATAGATAAGGAAGGAAAAGAATGCATTTTGTGCAAAAAATAAATCGGAATTATTTTTAGACATTTTGATCCGTATTTTTTACTAAAGAGACGTCAAATGAATCTAAATACATGAGCACAAAATATATCAAGCTTAGCAACATGATATATTTTGAAAGTAGGGTTTCAAATGTTTTTTTTTTACTTTTTATATTTTATAATAAAACCTTTTCAGAGAATTTTGACATGTATATAAGTCCAAAATAATAGGACGTCGCAGATATCTGTTTTTTTCTTACCATGGTTTCCTGATTTTTTTTCCATGAATTTACTTTTTTTCTTATTGAAAAATCGCAGTATTTCTTTTACTAGAAATCTAAAGCCTTTTACAAATCCGTTAGAATTCTTCTAAATATTATAAATTTAAGAATAGTTTTTTTTTTCAAATAATTTTTCTTCCTTAAAGCCTGGCATTTTATGACGTTACTACATGCAGTCTCACTGACTCGCAGTCGCTAACATTCCTACGATTTTGTCCATCGTATAGTTCAATCGATTAAGAAAATCTCAAAATTTTGCCTAGAAGGTTAATGATTCTACATCCACATTGCCACTTGCATTAGAATGTGGTCCATTATTTTGATTCTTATTAAGATTCGATATTAAGAATTTACAGTACGCAGAAAGTACATAATTAACGTTTATATTTGGAATTGCTGTCAATTAACAATCATTATGCCGAATGAAGTCTAATTTTTACTGTTATAAAAGTTTAATATAGTTTGGTGTAAGTCAAAATTGTATCATAATTAGTAGAAAGCAAAGTTAGCATTTCTTAAACTCTTCTTTGTTTTGAACATTTTTTATCTTTTTTTTCTCGAGAATGTCGGCTCCTTTCACACTCCTTATTATTTTATATTTAAAAAAACACGTTTAATTGCTCGATAAGAAGCAATATTGGATTCTATTAGATAAAAACATTCGTTACATGAAACACTAAACCCTAAAGTATCATTTACTTTTATGTTCTTTCTTCCTAAAAGTCTTCGAGGTTTACAAAATCTGCAAACATTTGAAATACTGTTCCTTCCTTCACTAAAAGAATCCCTAAATAAAATTTTAGATTATTCTGGTGAAAGACTAAAAAATATTCCTTAAAGTGCAACTTTAATTATAATCATTAATTATAACATATCATCCGTAAGAAATTATCTTAATAACTGTAGAAGTGTTACTAGTCTCAAGATCGAACTATTTATCGTAATTTGGTCCTGGTTTATCTCTCTTTGCGCTGCTCTATTATGACACTGTGGAATGAGAGTTGTAAACTTCCAGTTATTCTTGTATATGACTAAATTAAAGAAGCAAATTATGCATCACCTTTAAGTCGTACTACTAATTAAATATTAATTAAGTATCCATGCAATTATCTCTTTCATTTTTCTTGTTTTTGACACTCTTAGGACAATTCATTACATCCACTTCAAATTTGTGTGACTAATAAAGTTTATATTGCAATCAGCGTTAATTACAGACGAACCGTTTCTCTTCAATTTACTCTTCGTAGCAAAATATGTATATTTAATAATTTTTTTAAACATTTAGTGAAATTTGATTTCATAATCTGAGTTTTTTTACCTGAAATCCTGATCCGATTATTTCGAAGAATCGTGAGTAAGTTTTTGATATGTTATAGACAGTCATGACTGCCTTGTTGAATCAGCTTATCGTTAGTCTATGAATGTATTGTAGATAGTAATGCGTTACCCCTCATGGTCAGTTCTATAATTGTGCACATGTGTTTAGAGAATGCATGATGCTCATAGGTGAAATCGTGTACATGAGTATTTTAATCTAATTAATGATTAGAGTTTCCAATCTGAAACAGATCTCTCGTCTTTGTAATAACTTAATTACCATCACAGATGATAATTTAACTTTCTGCCTATTTTTTTAATTTGTCATGAGCTACTATTACATCATCAGACGCACAATGACTTATCAGAGCCAAATTGTTTTTAATTGATTTTTAAATATACACACCTCCATCGTATGCAATTGCAAACATCTGATTACCACTAATTCGATTCATTAAATTAATATAATGCCATTATATATCATACTAACTTGAAATATTTTATTTTTATTCAATTTCTAAAATTTCCGACTGTTAAGTAAGGGATAGCTGATTTATGATTTCAATATTTTATGGATATTTAAAAGTGTGATTCCATATTCTCCATTAAAAGTATATTTTAATATTTCTTATAAAATATATTATTCTGAATAAGACACGTCTTTTAGAGAATTATAACTTTGTTTTACAAATATTGAGTCTGTTTATATTTTGTTCCGATTAATTGTTTGTTTAATTAAATATCATAATAATCTAAAATATTCTTTTTTAATACAATTTCCAATAATTCGAATAGTAAAATAAGGGAAAGTCATGATTTTGATAGTTCATGGCAGTTTGAAAGCATGATTCCAAATTCTCTATTATAAATACTTGTTATAGAATAAATTAGACTATACACAATATGTATTTCATAAAATTAGAACTGTGCCTTAAAAAATGTAATCTGTTTGAGTTTTGTTCCAAACTTTGAAATTTTCAAAATAATCGTTTATCGCATTGCCTTCAGATGTATATATTTATTATGCATATATGCGAACAAAAGAAAATTATTTTCCTTTTCCCACGTTTAAAAACAAGACCTCCAAGGTAATGAAAGGCACTAGAATTATTTCCATAGTTCATTTTGTTTTCTTGTCAGAACTATTTACAATTTGTAATTGAAGACTGCATTAGGAAGAAGTCTATCTCCTTTCAGACTGGTGTAGACTGTCAAATATACGAGCTAGATCCTTTTAAGCGATTCTTTTTGTTTTCTTTCATGCAAGAACGGCGAATGCATTTTCACCCTAGAATACCAATGATCGGAGTGTATTTCTACGAAAATTGCTTTTTGCCATTAGATTCTGAGCCATCTTTATCAAATACTATTTCACTATAATTTTTCTGACCGAAAATATGGGTAGCAAGAACTTGAATAAATTGAAATGGTTTACGGATTGTTTGAATGGATTGGTTTAGTGACTTCTCATTATTGACTTACAATAAAGACGTTTCTGTGTTTTTTAGATATCCTTCATTAGGAAAATAGTGTTTTGTATTACTGCATCCGATTTACGATTATTGTTAACAGTAGTGCTAATATTTCTGCGATCATTTATGCAGATAATATCAAACAGCAAAACCCTTTTAGTTTTTTCAAAAATTTATGGAAATAAGCAAATTAGGACATAGTACATTTTTCATTAGCTCTACTAATGCTAAAATAATAGTATAGTCTTAGTAACTGTCTGATAGTGTAGTATAAAACATTAGACTGATATGCAATACTAATCATATTGAGCTTCTTATAGCATACATGCCCTGAACAGACATCATATATTCTTTAAAATTTGAGCTAACCTACATGTCGAAATTGTAAAAATTAATATTAGAACATAATAACTACATAACAACACTGAAATCCACATCTGTGGTTATAGTGTTTTGGAGGTTTGAGTTGGTTTCAGCGTTACATCCATCATGCGCTCTAAACATTTCAATTATGGTAGAGAAGAAATCAGAACCTTTTGATTAGGCAAGATTTATCTTGTTGCCTTGGGTATAATGCCATTAAATTGCATTTGCATTTGCTAAGAAATAAAACAAGGTTATGTCCACTGCAGGACTTTAAAATCCAATCGGTATAAGGTCCATCTTGCAGAAGAAATAAAGAAGCTTTCTGAGAATCATTAATTGCGTTGCGCTGCAATCCGATACATTGTGACTCTTCTATTCTTACACATATTGCATATTATTTCTCTTCTGAAGTTTACGCACAATATTTCGATCTTATTTCACTATTTTGAGGTTCAGCTCTTAATTATTGTGGCTTAAATCTATTAAATGCTACTGCTTTCTGCCACCCATATTTATCCTAAAATATATAATTATAATTTTTATAAACAAATAAACTTACGAATTGAATGGAAATTCTTATTAAAGAGAAATATTAAACAGTTAATCCGGTTCATACGTTAGCTCATACCGAGTTAGCTCTTAGTGTGGGGGCTTGGATAGTGTGTGAAGTTACTTCTGTTTTCTTCTCTCAATTACAACAATCAAATCTTGCTTAACCCTTAATTGAAGAGGTGAAAATTTTGGACGTTACTGGGAAGGTGCGGTTATCCCCAGACCGAATTTTCTTTACACACTAATCAAATTTTTTAATAAATGTATTAGTTTGAGAATCAGCCAATATATTCTGGAGACATTTTTCTTAATACATAAATATGTTTTATAAATTTTCAAAATATTTTATCACTGAAAAAAAGAAAAAAAAACATATATTTTGAAACATATATTTCGTTGAAACATATATTTTTTACACAAATTACATGTAAATTTATTTAAAGTAAATAATATTCTTAAAAAATTGCGTTATACTTTTTAAATCATATTTATTTTTCCAGTATATAAAGTTATATAGAAAACCATATAATATAAAATTCCACAATTATATGAAAAATAAAAAAATAAAAATAGTAATGGGTAAATGTGGCCCATTTTTTTCGGCTTGTGTGACTTTCATAACACTCTTTTCTAGGGCATTTTAAACTTACAGGTTAAGAACTATTATAAAAATCAACCTACAAATTCTGTATATATATATCTTGGTATATTAATATATTTTATAAATTTTTCAAAAAGCCTTATCATTAGAAAAATTAATTATGTTTAAATATACCTATCAAAATCAGTTGAATGCAACCCTTCATCGAAAAACTTTTCTGTAGGATTATCCTTATCACTAACATCCTTTTCTACTTCATTGAAAAGTGTCTGGAGCCCTGTTTCATGATATAATGAGTAAATTTGATGATATTTCTGGGTCCAAGTTTTCACATGATCTACTAAGAAATGTTTATCACTGGGATACTAACTGGGAGAAGCGGTCTCAATAACCCCGCTAAAAGAAGTAATTCAATTATTTAAAAAAACCATCAGGTGAAATCGGTTGAAAAAGCGCATGTGTACTGAAGGTCAAGAAACAAGAAGCTACAGGGTCAATCCATTCAATTGAACTAGAAAATAGTGTAGGAGTGAGTGAATGCCCATCGCTAGCGATCTCATAGACCGCGATCCCCAGTTAAGAATTAAAAACTAATTTCTCAATCTTTAGAGAAAAGCACATATTATCTAGTAATAACAAATGCTTTAAATGAATAAAAAATTGAATACATTAAAAAAATTCAATAATGTTATTTGTAACCTAATTAAAATTATAAATCATTATTTACTTCTCTTGTTCAGTCAGGCTTTTATTTAAAAAATAACTGCAACACACAACGGTGTTATGCAATAAGATTTTCGCATTTTTCTACAACAAAAACTGACCTATTCGAGAAACCTTCGAATTTTATTCTTTTAGGTAAATCAGTGAATACCACGAGAGGAATGACTCAAAAAGGGAGTTTAGTTTTCTCTTTTTACTCTCGTTGCATTCTCTTTTGTAATAACATAGATTTCAAATTTCCTACGTTCGAGTAAAATTGGCATATTTTTACCCTTTAATACAGATTCATAAAGTATCTTGTAAAAGCATTCGATAAGGTGTACTTCAACAAGGTACTCTACGTATCTTGTAATGCAGTTTAAGTTTTGAAATGCGTATTTCATAGAGGAAGACGATTTCATTTTGATTAATTTTATCTATTACAAAGCAATTATAATACAAGAAAATTACTAAAATTTTAAGTAAGAATTAATTACTGTAACCCTGTACACCATTTAAAATATAACGAATTATATAAAGAAATCCTGCGATTCCTACCTGCATAAAGTCTTTAATTATATATCTTATAATGTCATTAAAATTAGTACAATCTCTTTAAATATTTACATTTAAGGTCCTTTTCCTTTTGATTATATTCAACACAATGCATTTTAAATTCAGCTTGTCGAATTTTCGAAGAGGGCATCGAATTTTTGGTATTATAATATTTTTATTTTGCATGACTTTCTTTACCGTTCATTTGATTGGATTTATATTATTATTGAATATCTTAATTATACGTCTTCTTTTTATTAATATTGAATTATTGACTTACATCCATTGCAGTGTTCACTGGAGGGCCAACACATTGGTATATCTTCCTTAAATATGGTTTTATGTAGATGTCACCTTTAAATTTTAGGATTATATTAGCATTAACACAGCGTTTTCAATCTCAACTCTCAAGTTATAAACGGTCTAGCGTATAATTAATTGCACTTACTAGCTTAAAATTTGACTCGTAAGTTTATAATAATAAATGAAGTTATTTTCCACAAGGATGATTTAATAGTATATACGTCCATGAATAGAATACCTGACCGCAAGCTTTCAATAATGGATTTTAACGGCTTTATAAGCATCGAGGTTCAAATTAATCTCAAATAAGTTGCAGCACTGAAGTTTCAAACTCCTATTAAATATAATGAAAATATTGGGAATGTGTTCTCGCCATTTCTGCTTGATAAAGTATCTGGAGCGTGGCCGAAAACACATCAAAACTGAAACAGTAATAAACATTACCAACTAATTCAGACTGCAATTACCCTCCAATAAAGCATGTGATGGAGCTTTATATATCTATAAAAATTACGATCTTGTAGAAAATTCCAAGCCCTCCTCCCTTAAAATCACGACGAAGCAGCAAATTACTTTATTATCTTCTAAAATAGTTGCAATAAAGTATATTTTACCGCAATTAACCACTCGTTCAGTTATAATTCTTATTTCTCCTCGTCATACTTAAGCAGACTGAATAGAACGAATAATGTAACATTTAAAATTGTTCCCATGTAGTATTTAGCCAATAACTGAATTTGAGGAATGGAAGAACCATCATAAGTAAAGCAAGCAGTATGTTCCAGAAAAAAGACTCTACGAATAGTTATTGCTCCGAGTCTTAATAAACAGGAACCTCGCACCACTGACAATGATGTAATTTAATATCTCAGCACTATTTCTGTAACATTAGAGGAAAGTAAAACTGAACAAATCAGTTAGACGAACTTCTGATGCTAACAATGTCACTTAAAATGGAGTTGGCTGGAAACGTAATTAGAGGAGGAAGAATTACTTCAACGAGTAAAGGCATGAGGTGGGATATTTCGTCAGTCAAAACAAAAATGCAAGCTATAATTTCCAGAAAACAAATCTCACTTCCAATGACAACTTGTTCAATAAAAATTCTTGTTTTTCCTTGCTACATTTCAGAGGTTTCCATAGAATCAAAGAAGCAACACATGAAAATCTTCCCAGAGTAATATTTCGCTGACAAGAAAATTTAAGTCATGAGAGAACCATCGAAATCAAAATAAGTAACATTTTTGACCCAGAAGGCTGCCATAGCTAATGCACTACGTCCGCATAAAAAGTGCCTTTTATTATTGATAATTACACAGTTTAATACCTCAGTACCTACCATCCATGTAACATCAGGGGAATTTAGTACCGAGCTCATCAATTAACGCAACTTCCTAAGCTAAAAGCGTAATCCATAAAGGAATTGATAAGAAATTCAATTGGATAAAAAAAAATAGTTCAGTCAGTAGAGGCATGAGTACCCAATTACTTAGTGGTAGTTAAACATCATTTGATATCATGCAGCAAATGGCGTCCTTGAGTTGCCCTTGAGTTAAATTTTAGCCATATGGTAAGAAAAAAGCAAAGCTAATATTGATACTATTATTAATAATAGGCTAAGATGATGCTACTGCCATATGGTGCATAAAAAAAATCACATTTTTTTTAAAAAAACTATATCATTCGTTAAAATCTTATCGTAGAAAATAAAAACAGCACTATATACTTGGGTTCTTCAGAGAAGAATGATATTTAATTCTGTTTCGTCTTTATTTTAATATTTTTTATTGTCTTTTAATGTAAATTTATATAAAAAAA